>JAWPHD010002476.1:0-255213 GCA_037043455.1 Cyrtodaria siliqua
ATACAGAACAATGTTGAAATCAATATATCTCTAAAAAAGGATTTCATAATTTCATGGTTTTATATCCCGCGTGAACATTAACTTCGGAAGGCGATTGTTCATATTTTAGCGAATACGGTGTACTTTGTTAATTTTGCGGAAAAAAAGTACTTTTTTCTGATTGACTTTAAATTTTGGTTTTTAATAGAAGACAGGTCAATGAACACTTTCATAAAAAAAAATCATTCTCGCTGTTAAAACTTTATTTTTTCGCTATTTTTCCGGATTCAGATAATTAGCACTGCAACATATATTTTCACCAACCTCATTTCCTTTCCCGACGTACCGTTGCAATTTGGTTTGTTAAAACCTATTTTGAGCACTCCGGCATAAACCAAAAGCATGTTTAGATCAGAAATTTAATCTGGAATGCATGGATACATACATTTGAAATATATGCATTGAAATAATGGAATTATTTCATTTCTTGTGTACCCGGTCGCGTCTGTAAATGTATATGCATAATGCCGTCTTTGAGTCCATGGGTCATGTTAGTTAATTTTGGGGGAAAAAAGTACTTGTCTCCGATTTCATTAAAATTTTGCATATGGACAGAGGAAAGATTTATCTATGCGTACATGCATTTGTTTCTATTCTCGCTTCTAAAATGACGAAATAAATCGATTTTGATTTAAAAGCGCATCGTCGGCAATTTAAACCTTAAAACAACCTAAAGTCATCCCTTTGAAAAATACCTTTAAACATTAACGGGAATTTCACGAAGTATACACCAATTATGTTCGACCAATGCAGAACAACGATCTGTGATTCTGTTTTATCATAATCACAGTTTATATATAAGAGGTGTATAAATCTGACAAGTGACAATTTTCCCGATAATGTCATTTTTGTTATTGATTTTATCACGTGACCTTGTTTGATAAATATTCCTACGCCATAGGGCTGGCGTTCCTACTACCCCATCTTTCCGAAAGGACAGGGCCTAATGTCGCCCTGTACCATTCGATTAGCAGTAGCATATTCAACATACAGTATATAGCGAAAATACCCATTAACAGTATATAGCGAAAATACCCATTATGCGTTTCTTTTTTCCGTTCAGTATATAATATATAGCCATGTTACAGCGACGATGCTAGAGCTATTGCCCAAAATGTACGTGAGTTTTGTAAACACGAGAACATAGAAAGATTGATTTAATAACAAGGTCACTGGACTGGACTTCGGCTGTCAAAGGAGTCAGTAAGGCAACGGTGAAACGAATTGCCGCACCAACAGAATTTGAGTCAATGCCAACTGCTACGTGAATGCCGTAATAGGTACACATTAACGACTTCGATGAGGGTGTCATCTGGAGGACTATCATCCTCATGTGCACTTACCTAAAGTTGTGTTGAAAAATTATATTATTTATTAAAGAATTAAAATTATAAAAAAAGTTTATAAACAGAAGAGAAGATAATCACTTAATAAAAAAACCACTTAAGTAATAATAACTCTGTAATTCAGTTTCACAGACATAAAAAGTATACCGTATATGGTCTCAAATCCACGACCACCAATGTTGCCCGTTTTAAAACTATCATCGCTATCTACTGCGCCAGTGCGTCATATAAAGAACGATAACATTTTTGCACAAATTTAGTCTTCAGAAAGCCTGCAAACATTCAGTCATGTGTGCAGTTTTTACCTGATTTACCTATTCTTTGCAATCCAAATGAAATCGTCCAAACTTTCCGTGACGGCTCAGTACTTTGAATCGTATTATACTGTAATTTAAAAAATAGTTTTATCCCTCATACGCTAACACATACACACATAAATAAGAAAAATAAAATGGATTATTCAACAAAACTCAGTAAAATAACTTTGGTTGTCATGATTTTCATGGTGCCTTTTTTATATAAATATTATAATCTTCAACTAAATTAACGGCTACACGCTTTGCTGTTTATTTCAAATCAATAAATGATCATGACTCTGTTTTCTTTCAACCTGACGAAGATGTTTTAGAGTTTAACGAGCGGTACCTAAACGGGGAATTACAGGTTATGTTTTCTGAACTGAACAATGAAATCTCGCTCGAGGAAATAAAAAAGGCATGCAGAGAATTGCACGGTGGGACGATCCGGCGGCCCAGATTTTATAATAACTGAGTTTTTTAAATATGGAATTGATTATATAATTGGTTATTTATTTGAAACTGTTTACTAAAATTTACGATTTGGAATACTTTCCGGAAAAGTGGACAGAGGGATATATTGTAATGTAAAATGTAAAAAGGGCAATGTAAATGAGGTGGAAAAACTATCGGGTAATTTAGCCATTTCGGTATACTCTTTACACGAATACTAAATAACAGATTGAATAAATGGGCAGAGGATTGTCATATTTATGTTGAGGCGCAAGCGGGTTTTAGAAAGCACATGGGGGACAGTAGACAATATATTTATTCTACATGGTGTTATAAATCACATTTTAAATGATAATAAAAAAAATTGTTCTTAGCATTTATTGATTTTAAAAAGGCTTTTGATTACGTTGTCAGGGATATCGTCTGGTATAAGCTAATTAAATACGGTGTTAGGGGAAAAATACTAAAATACATTAAATCCATGTATAGTAATGTCAAATCAAGAGTTCAATACAATCAAAAACTTAGTGAAGATTTTCTCATGTACATTCTGAGTAGCTCTGGGTGTCTGTCACCTTTTTTGTTTTCTATGTACATTAATGATCTAAAAGACACGTTGAGTTTAAAGGGTTTTCAAGGTGTAGAGATGCTTAAATTATTTTCATTGTTATATGCAGATGATATACTTTTATTTTCAGAATCCGGGAAGGGATTACATTACAGGATGGTTTAGAAATACTTAAATATTATTGTGACAAATGGTGTTTAACAGATAATGTAAATAAATCTAAAATTGCTATTTTTAAGAAAGGTGGAAGGAACAGATTAGGTGTTAGCTTTAAGTATGATTATTTAGAATAAGAAATAGTAAATAAGTTTAGCTATCTCGGAAAAGTTTTTACCACTGGTGGGTCCTTTTCTGATTCATGCGATACATTATCAGGACAGGCGCTAAAAGCAATTTTTAAACTTTACAGTTATCTATATAAATTTACAGATATATCAGTGAGTCACACACTAGACTTATTTGATAAACTTGTATCGCCTATATTATGTTATGGATCAGAAATCTGGGGATATATATAAGCTGATCAAATTGAACGGGATCATTTAAAATTTTGCAAAAGGTTGTTAGGTGTTAAAATCCAAACCCAAAATAATTTTATTTACGTGAGCTGGGTAGAATGTCTATGAGGCAACGCAGATTTGTTTCAATGATAAAATATTGGTTTAAGATTCTGAGATGCAGTGATTCTAAATATGTAAAACTTACGTACAACATGATGTTAGCTGATATGCAAAACAATCCAAATAAATAAATCATCATGGACAACACATATAAAAATATGTTAGAAAATTTGGGTTCTATCATGTGTGGTTAAACCTAGGTGTAGAACATGTAAATGTGTTTATAAGTTTATTTAAGCAAAGGCTAAACTTTTCTCTGAGTTTGACTTTAAAAGGTATTTAGACAAACATTACAATACACAAGTTTCGCTTTGCATTAACAAGATTTAAGAGTGTCATCTCACAGGTTAGAAATCGAGACAGGCCGTTGGCATAAACCAAATAAGACTCCATTAAATGAAAGAAAATGCCAATTAAGTAACACTCTAGAAAATGAATTTCATTTTTTACTCGAATGTCCCCTTTATTTTGATCTTAGGGTACAATAAATTAAAACTTATTATTGGAAACGCCCGAATATTGCAAAATTTATAGAATTAATGAAAAATATAAAAATAAAACAATAAGAAATATTTCAAACTATACACACAAAGCATTCTTGAAGAGAAATAGTATGTTCTATTTGAATAAGGACAGAATAAGATTTCATAATAATTTTAAAAGTCACTTTTGATTATTTGAATGAGATTAGGAAGTATATGTTGTTCTATAAGTTCAACATTGTGTTAACTTACTTATTTATCTATTTATTTTATTTTCTTTTGTGAACATAAATTTTGTTTTGTTTATGCGTTAATCTACACATCCAATTTCTTGCATTTCGTTACGGCAAGATCTTAACATGATGTGCCATGATTAAGGCAAATATAAAAACGAATTGTATATTTCCATGTAATATTGACTAGGACTGTAACCTAGATGTAACCTCATTGCCTGAGGTTAAATAGTTGTGAGTAGTTATAATTCATTGGGACATCTATTATTATAATTATTGTTATCATTTCGTTAATTAAGTTAGTAGATGTATACTGATAGGCCTAAGGCTTTTTATATTAATAAACTATCTATATATTTGATTATAAAATAACAAACGTGTATTCATCAGATGGACAATAATGAATATATTACATATCCTGGTAAAAGTGATGCCAGCAAGCCATTGAGTGTTAAATTATAAATATGATCTGTTTTGTATTGTATACTGATAGGCCATTTGGTCTTTTGTATTAATAAAGTTTACATACACACATAAATAAGAAAATAAAATGGATTATTCAACAAAACTCAGTAAAATAACTTTGGTTGTAATGATTTTCATGGTGCCTTTTTTATATAAATATTACAATAATAAGTATATTGGATTAGAACAATACACACACGTTAAAACAGTTTCAGCTATGTCTGAGGTTCGTCCTAGTATGACAAACAAAGGTGACGAACTACCAAACAAGCACAAAGATAAACCGATAAGTGGATTAAACGATGAAACTCAACTAATCAATTTACCATGCTCAAATCAGGAAGATGATATAAATGTATTTAACAGGCCTAGTATTAAAACTACTTTTAAAGATTTCGACACGCAAAATCATGAAAATGAATTTAACAGCACCAAGTTACCGGAATCAAACCATGAACCGAATGGTAAAGAAGAAATAGAACAACAGAGGACAGATTTTATAACAAATAAGAAGATACAAAAACAAGCAGTCGGATCTATAAACTATGATGCAAAGGTTCTTTATTCAGAAATTCAGAAAATACACGATTCTCGTTTTAAGAAACCAGCAGACGAAAAATGCATCCAACGTTATCCACAATGCATCATAATTGGAGTTCAAAAATGTGGCACCCGGGAATTGATTGATTTCTTGAACATGCATCCTAATGTTGTAATTGCAGGCAAACCTTATGAAAGTAAGTATTTCCTTAAGAATAGTAATACGCAATCATTAAAGGACCAAATGCCATGCAGTTATTCAAACCAGATCACAGTCACAAAAAGTGCCGTGTACTTCACGGAAGAAGAAGTGCCCGGGCGGCTATACAAGTTTAACAAAACTTTGAAAATGATCTTATTGGTTCGTGAACCAATTCAACGAATGATGTCTGGTATTGCGTATGCGTATTTTTATAAACAGCACTGGAATTCAATGTCGCGTAAACAAGATTATTCTGTTATGCCAGCTGCTGACAACGATGTTGTAAACGCATCTACAGGTGAAGTTATAACGGAACATGGACAGATTAAACTTTCAACGTACGATGTCCCAATGCAGAGATATTTGAAATACTTTCCCCTCAAACAGATACTAATTCTTGAGGCCGACACATTTAAAGAAAACCCAGCACGAGTATTGATTCAAATTGAGGCTTTTCTTGGACTGGACCATGTAATTACGGAAGATGACTTTGTTTATAACAAAGACAAACAGTTTTACTGCGTTAAATTGGCGGACGGAATGGCCTGCTATGGTTCCAACCGCGGAAGAGCAGAACAGAAAGAAATAAAATCAAAAACTCGTAAAAAGCTGATTGAATATTTCAATAAACATAATGAAAACTTCTTCGATGTGATTGGAAAAAGGTTCGACTGGTGAATCTTGAATGTGCATTGTAAATATATCCAAGACCGAGAAAAATATATGTTTAACAAGAGGAAAATAGTTTGCTGATTTAATTGTTTAGCGACGGTTTGTGTTGTGGTCGGTTAGTATTGTGTGTGTTTTTTCCATACATAACCTGACTGGCAAAGGTAATTTTGACACTGACTCCAGCTTACTTGCAACGCGGCAGAGACTTAGTAGAGTGTCTACCTCGCAGGCGGGAGGCCATGGATTCAATTCCAGACCGGTTCACACCGAAAACGTCATAGCATACTAGTAGATTCTTTGCTAATTTAGTATATAAAGGGTAGTGCTAAGACTAATATGCCCGGTGCCAGTATATTGTGATTGGGTGGGGTATAATGTATTTTGTCTACGGCGTGGTATGAGCACTGAGCTCACTGCTATAAGAATACACCGTTGACTTAAAGATGTTAAATGCGGCGTTAAACACCATACATGTAAAGGACTGATTTTTGGTAGACCAACACAAGAAAAAAAAAGTGCCCAATTTCACATCTGACAGCATTTAACACATGTGTGTTATCTTATGCATATGCGTAAAATCATATATTTTTTTCAGTTGATATAACTCATAATTCTATTAAACATGGCAGTTCGCAAGACAATAAAAACGTATAGGAATATCAAGGGCTCAACGCGACACTGTTTATTTCTTCTTTATTTATGTTTAGTTTCAGCGGCGTTGCTCTCAACATACTGTTGCACTGAACTCTCGATGTATACCTGTATACAAACTGTGTATTATTAAATATATAAATGTTAAGTTGACTGATTTCTGCCAGTTTGGTTATTTCGTTCTCACCAACGGTATCCGGATAAAACCACGTCGGAGCAATACGACGAACGCGGATCACCCGACAACTATTTCCTGAGTGAGTCTAAAAAGTCTTTGTTATGGACATGTAAACGTGTTTTCCATTCGGCTTTTTAGCACTATTCTTTTGGCAGTAATTATATAGTTCAACAATTAAATAAAAAATAAATTTGGCGTTCAGTAAGTGATGCAATCGGTATTGAAACATCATTTCAGTTGTACCGCAGCACTGTATCTTGATAGAGTCTTATTTTTTCCGAGAATGATGTTGATCAGCATGCTTTTGTGTTTTAGCAAGACAAATGTATAGCAAACAGGCATTTAAAAGTTTAAGCCGCGTAGAGTTTGTTTAAATAGCAAATCAGTGGAAAATGTGGGAGGGGTGTAAGGGAAAATGGATACGATTTACGACGTGTTATCATACGACCACGCTCGGAGCACAAAACACAAAGGATACGACGAACTAGGAGTATAATATTCAATTATTTAAGCTCTTATAAGAAATTACAAGTATTTTATAGCATTTTTAGCTCTACTGGCCGAGCTTATGGGATGACGAGTTGTCTGTCGTCCTTCGTCCGTTCGCCGGTCGTTAACTTTTGCGTTGTTATTAAACATGATAGAGACTTCGTATTTAATTATATCTTTACCAAACTGTGTCGGTGTATATATCTCAATGAAAGCTCGGTTGTACAAACGTTACATCTGATATTTATAAACGTAAATGTGTTCGAGGAAAAAACTTAAGTAACCATACCCAGTGACAGAGTCGGGTAGATATCTGACATTTGTTTATTTACTAAGTCCTTAAGCATGATAATTCCTAGAAAATTTTAGTTGAATATTATACAATTATGGACTTTTCAGCTGTTATACATGATGTGATATGCACCAAAAAAATCATTATTGACCGAGGCGATAGCCGAGGTCAATAATGATTTTTTGGTACATATCAACATCATGTATAACAGCTGAAAAGTCCATAACTGTTTTATTATATAACCCTCAATTTACAATTATATAAAACAGGTCAATATCAAAAAAAACAATTATATAAAACAGGTCAATATCAAAAAAACAGGTCAATATCAAAAAAACAGGTCAATATCGCTAGATATTTTTTCTAAAAAATTACTTTTTAGCCAATGAAAACGCGTCTATTTATAGGTTATATAATAATAAATTATATGGCACTACATGCACTTAACGACCCCACAAAAAGAAATCGATTTAATTGTAATAGTTTGGTCGTGAAAATTGAACGCCCCGTCTAGATTTGTGTTGCATAAATCATTAACATATGTATTATAAATCATTAACATGTATTTATATGATGCTTTAACGGCCATAATCAATAATTGTTTTGTGATATACATTTTTATTTAATATTCTAATACACCCGCACTATACTGTATAGCCTAGTTTAAAATATCTCGTTATATGGAACGATATATCACTGTAATTTTTGCAACGTTAGGAGAATAAGCATTGCGCATTGTAACGTATGCAACGTTAGGAGAGTAAGAAAAGCAATGCGAAAGATTTCAGATGTGTGCGTTATTTTCACATTTTAGGGGTATTAGAATAGAAATAGAACATCGTTTACAGTGAATTATCTATAATATATCACGGGTTGTCGTTCAATTGTAAACAATAATTTCACTCGCCCTTCGGGCTCGTGAAATTATTGTTTACAATTGAACTCCAAACCGTGATATATTAAACGATAATTCACAGTAAACGATGTTCTATTTCTTAAATGTGTACAACTTTTAGAAATATGAACCCCATGAGAATAAAACTGATGGTTTAACAACACAAATACACGTGTCGTCGCGTTTTCCAGTCCAAATATTTGCATTTGCATAAATAATAAAGCAATACATGCAGCGACCTACACTAACACAACCTTTAGAACTGAATTTACAAATAATGCACATGCACCTCATCAACAGAGTAAAACAACCTAGTAGTAACTCGCATACAGTTACATCTTTTTAAAGCGATGAATTTCGGCCCACAATTAAAAAAAAAAAAGAATGTGAAAGTGGATGCGAAAGAATTGGAAAACGAATGTTAGAAAAAATACACTAAACTCCTTAGATTGACATGCAAAAGGAGTGTGTGAATAGAGGACCCCCTACCCAATCCCCAAGTGGAGGGTGATACTCCGTACCACACCTACATATAAAAAGGGGTACGAAATAGTTGAAAAACAAAGTTACAATAAATACACTGAAAACTCGTAAGATTGCAGCATTTTAGTCAATGTTTTTATTCAAAATGTCTAAGGTGGTGGGGTTGGGGAGGGACAGGCACTACCACCCCACCCACTTCACCTCAATTAACGCCCCACCTCTTTCAAAAACCTGGCTTAGTGCCTGTTCAAAAAAGGCATATAACATTATACGTTTGCACAAGTTTTATATGAATGTATACAGGACAATATTCATTACAAGTATAATGATTGATTTGAATTGTTTTTAAAGGCTCATCGTTTAAGTTATTTAGCCTGCCTTAGAGGGGGCGGAATATATATGAATCCTGGAATCTCGCCCTATTCCTACCATGGAATACATTCCTATGTTTCTTTAACGTGCTAGGGAGAACACGTTATTTAAGTATACATAGTTTGCATGTGCTGGTTAGCAACAATTAGCGTCATTTTTTATTTTTGGTTATCTGCAAAAGAACTACCAAGTTACCTTTTTTTCTCCAAAATAATATGAAACACACATTTCCGCTTTTCCCATCTTTTCTGTACTCGCAATAACCGTTGGATGTACATACGCCTTCTGCCTACTGTGAGAATATAGCTTTTCTACGCAGTTTAAGCATATGAGCGATTTCAAAATATAAATAATTATTAATATGCTCGAGGCGAGTCAGGTATTGCGTAGGACTATTTTTGAATTGCCCTATGGGTGAAATATACCAAGTGCCCCTGCGTAATTCGGGAATGCACTGGATATAAAGTAGGAATCCTTGCTGAGATTTGAAATGGAGGATATGGTTTCTTAATTACCTATTCGCTTTGTGGAGTGCGTGGTCCATTGGTAGAGCGCCGAACTGCAGATCGAGAGGTCGTGGGTTCGAACCTCGCCGAGGCCACGTTTTTATCCTTGAGCAAGATAATTAATCCACATTGCTTAGTACTGGTTCTACCCAGGAAGCTATCGAGAGTGATTAATCTAAGTTGCAATAACTTGTTTCGCAATCGATGTAAAATAAATATGTTTAAACTAAACTATTCGCTTTATCCATCGTTGATGAACACATAAAATACACCCTATTTAGCAATCAATACATAGGCGTAGGAACGTTTCAATTATTGTGGAGGGAGTGTGTGTGTGTGTGTGGTGGGGGAGCACTTTTCGGATCGCTAACCATTTTTTCCCACTAATTATTGGGAGGGGGGCTAAGGCCTCCCCCACCACCACCCCACCCCACTCCCCGGCTCCTACGCCTATGCAATATGAAAATAATAATGAAATCCGATAATATTCACCATTGTTCGTTTTATCCGAACTCCGATTTCGTCTGTATCAACATTTTTGTTTATCTGCTGTCAACCTTACTCTAACATTGTGACACCACCCATAGATCACGCAATAATTCATTCATACTTGAGTGTTTTAAAGCAAGCAAACTATGTTGTTATCTAGATGAAGGATGGGTGCCTGTAAGTCCGTTAAAATCGCTAGTTTCTGCAATTTAGAAGGACTTTATCAACATACTTTTGCATTAAAAAGCTGATTTTGTAACTAACAATATACCAAACACCATACTTGTTTTGTTATTTTTAAGAGTGTAAATATTAACAAACAAATATCGCTCAAAAATCCGATCGGAAAATACGTTTACGTGTCCACAAACATTACTTTTAAGGCACACATATGAAATATTTTCACTGACGGGTGATCCACGTTCGTCGTATTGCTCCGACGTGGTTTTATCCAGATACCGGGGATGGTTCTTTTAGGGGGAAAAGAAAAAGAACGGTCTAACGAAACATTTAGTACCCTCAAATCTTCAGTTAAAGCAATAGATTGTTGTCATTTTGTTGTCATTTACACTAGACGTTGCATTGTAAACCTTTGCCTCTCGCCGTTGCGGGTTCGAATCCCACTGGGAGCTCGACTTGAAAGCATACAGAAGCAGCGGAATGCCGCCCCTGCCCTGTTTTGACGTAACATTTCATTCTTCTGATCTCTAGCTCTGTTCAAAAACTGTTTGTATTAATATCACGGACCTTTTGCGCACAAAAGACAAAATGACAGCGTGTCCTTGAAACCGTCATTCTGCTGTCCTGCAGGCAGAATGAGAAACAGAAGCAAGTTTCATTCTGCTGATATATGACGCGAAAACTAATGGTTTTCGGTGATGACATTAATCGCAAAAAAATGTTTATTTCAATGAGGTGTACCTTTTCAGCACCAAAAAAACAACGCATACGAAAGCATACAGAAACTGCGGAAAGCCGATGTAAAATTTCACTCTGCTGATCTCTAGCTCTGAACAGAAACACTTTAAACGAGGAAGATCAGAAGAAAAACTGTGTGTACTAATGCCACGGACTTTTTGCGCACAAAGGACAGCGTTTGTTTGTTTTTTAACTTTTTCATTCTGCTGTTCTGCCATTCTACTTGCAGAATATGATTTATTTTCATTCTGCTGTTCTGCCATTCTACTTGCAGAATATGATTTATTTTCATTCTGCTGTTCTGCCATTCTACTTGCAGAATATGATTTATTTTCATTCTGCTGTTTTGCCATTCTACTTGCAGAATATGATTTATTTTCATTCTGCTATTCTGCCATTCTACTTGCAGAATATGATTTTATTTCATTCTGCTGTTCTGCCCATCTGATATGCTACCACGCCGCCTATATATGATCATCAGGGCGGCAAATGCGACAACAGTTTCATACCGACAGTTTAAATATCACAAAGGGTGATCGGCTGTGGTCAGAGTGAAGATGTGGATATCTAACCACAGTTTAAACAGCTTTATAATATACAAACAGAAGATCTCACCTGAATAAGAAAATACAAGTGTTTTTAAGTGTTTTTAACTCTCAAAAACTAAATCCGTGCAAGGTATTACCTGCCGTATATTAAAAAGAAACTAACCCGTCAAAATAACGGAAAGATTACACTTAACAAATGTTTATCAAAACTCTATTCAGGTTTTCAGGTCGTATAATAATGTTTATGTGCTGATTAAAAGTATAAACTTATTGATGTGTTCTTAAATTACCTGTGATTGAATATACTTTAAATGAATTATGAGTTGGTAACTCTTAATTTGACGCTCCAGTTTCGGGTTTGCCCTGGCTGGTTAAAGCCGTTTATATTGTGTCTATAGAGTTTGGTTCTCAAAATATGTAAGTAATATAATTATATACGGTGTGCATATGTTCTTAAATGTGGCTGTTGTTGGTGGGATGGCTACCTACAAACCGTATAACGTTACACATTCGATTTTCCTTCTTTGTTCAAAGTAAATATGTGGTATTGATTATTTTTAAAAATGAACTATAGCTGTACAGTTTTGTTAATATGTTTGTGGGATATTAAGCAAAATGAATTCCGCATTTTACATTCTAAAAGAGAATGACGTTTTATTTCCATTTTGTCAATTTTATAACCCAGAATCAATTGTCAGCGAATATCAACAAAATGAATTTCATAGGATTTAAATTGAATTGTTTCTGTTGAGTTATAGCTAAAAAGTATATACTATACGAAACACAGGGTTTGAATAGATAGCAATAACATCTCATTCATTGGTGCTTGAAACAGTTTTATGGCAATTTAAAAACACTTAATAAATTGAAAGTATGGGAAAAGACATCTCGAAACACAGTGTACCAGGCATTAGTCAGAAGGTTGTTGTATTTAGTTACTTCACTTCAGGTACTACAAGTCGCCTTTTAAGAAATAACAGTTCAATAAACAACGTTCACATCGAACAAAAACAACTGCATCATGCATATTAATGGGACATACGGTTATACTTTTATCTTGATTTATTTTCAGAAATATTTCATCTCTCTAAGCTGGTTAGTTCAGTTGTTTATAATGAATGATTTTTTATGAATATGACCCGCCATATAAGAGCAAAATTACACTACACTACAAAACCGTGTATCTAAACTCTATCAAGGTGTTCAGGTTATATAATAATTGTATATGTGCCAATTATAAGTACTGGCCTTTTCACGGGTTCTTAAAATATCCGTACAATGAATTGTTAGTAACTCTTAATTCAACAATCCAGTGCTGGGGTGGGGTTTGGCCAGACTGTTTAAAGCGTTTATATTGTGTCTATAGATTTTGGATTCTCAAAGAAATGTAAGTTATGAATATCTACCTTATCGTCAGTAGGTTTAGAAACGGTGTACCACCCCAGCTCCACCAACACCTCTGTACCCGCTGAACTCTATGTTAACAAAGACGACCTTTACAGCAGTAATGAAACTGGAAAAATGTCCCTAGGATGGTGTTCTTTCACATTTGTGTTTTCAACGTCACCCGCATCGGAAGTTCAGTGGATAAGTTGATGTTTTTAGAGCTACACACCTCTGTCCCGCCTGGGTTCGTTCCCTGGCAGAGGCAGGTCTGACGGGAAACGTCATCGTTCATCTCATTTCCCACCGAGGTTGCTGTCCCAATATAACCTAATATGAAGTGTGAACACGATGTAAAACTCCCACTTCATTTCGTCGTCATCCTTGATCCAAGTTGGACCACGTTACAGTAACACATTCACTTTACCTCAATTGTGTCCACGTGTCCGACCTCGAGTTTTAACTATGATCAAGATAGTCAAGATTGTGTTATGTCGATATGTCAATACCGTTTAAAGTTCTAGAAAGTATTGATACAAAAACTTCTATTTATTTTCTAGTAGTCCAGTTTAGCCGAGATGGTATTTGATTTGGATTTGGCCAGAGGTTAAATTAAGACCAACCATATGTCATACAAATTGCTCCTATAAAGCTTCATAATTTTTTTTAATAGGAATGTGTCCATGAGACACGGATGCCCCACCAATAAAGATCTACCATAACTGCGGCAGGGCTTTTTTACGGGAAAAGGGGAAGAGGCCCAGACCTTCAATAGGGGTAAAAAAGGCGCAAATTTTGAGTTAAAGGGGGGAAAATAATGCGATTTCGAGATATAGGGGGAACAATGTATTGGGCAGAAAGTGAAGATTTGGGTGTGCAAATATGCAAAAGAGGTACATTTTAGATAAACTGTCTTATATAAATGTATCCCAAACATAATAATGTTCAGAAAATTAGAGGCAAATGTGTCCCAAACATAATAATGTTGAGAAAACTAGAGGCAAAAAGAAAATCTTTCTTTTCTTTTTTTCTTTTTTTTATAGGGGAATTTTCTCAGCCAAAGAGGGGAAAAAGTAGTCTGTTTTGCTAGTGAAAGGGACCGAATATTGGCCCCTGTTTATGAAGTAAAAAAGCCCTGTGCGGTAACAGAAGTTAAACTTTTTCGGAGGAGATAGACACCCATGATATTTTAACCAAAAAAAGGGGCTGTAAGTCTGGTAATACAATGTAGATTTTGACCCGAATGGACATGCACATCTTTATATCATAGGTAAGCATCCTGTAAAGTGACAATCGGTTGAAAACTGTGGGAGGACACACACCTTTCGGGACGGACGGACGGACACTCGGACAGATGGACGGACATGGCTAGCGATATATATGTTCCTATAAGTTTTGGAAAAATACCAATCACAACATGTTCCTGTATATGTGTCTGTGTGAACAAGAACGACCGCTGGGGTCTGCCTTACAAGCCTCGTTATTCGTTAAAATGCATTATGTGGTCCGAGTATTAACTTTCATACCCCATCCAACCCCTTCTCCAAGAAGCGAGAACGGGGTTGACTGGGGTATGAAATAAAACCTTAATTTCGGTTTAAAAAGTTTGCCTATTGTAAAATTAATACATTTAACAGATAATTTTAAAACAAATTCAGTAAAACATGTTTTCAAACGTGTTTTATTGTCGAAATATCCATTATAAAATTCTGCTTATATAAGCTTTTCCATCACATAATGGAATTAAGGCGGGCCCACTAATGATTTAATTTAGCACTATATGTCATTCCAGTCACTTTAGTAAATATGCTGTATAAAGTGTATATAACTTCCTTTTTGGACATAATTGTCTTTATTGTTATTCGGTGATAATCTATTTCGATAGTTTAAAAACAAACTCTCTTTCTTCATTAGGCGAGCGCCATTTTGTTTTCATTTTTTCTTTTTCTGATATATTACCAATTTTCTGCAACCCATATCATCCCTTTATGGTATCTCATTTGTTTCATGCAACTCATTAGCCTTTCATATTTCCACAATTATATTAAATCTAGAGAGTTTTGTTTAGAACTGTTTCAAATAAATGTCAAATATTAGAACCAGGGTAAATACACATTATCCGCTGATAAAGATCGTTTTACGGTATGGGACTTTTAAAAATCGCTTAAAAATACTATTCAAAATATTAAATTAAAATGTAACATTGCCATGGACATATATAGTATATCCCATATATAATATGTCCATGACATCACCCATCCTTTTTTGTTGAGCCGCTACACATTAAACTCTCGATAAGAAAAACTTCGATAGATACAGGTAGGCATGACAACCATGTTTGGGAATACAGCATTGTTTCATAACCATATAATACCCGCATTATTGGGTTTACTGGTTGAGGAGAATACTTCTCGTCCTCATCTGATGAACTATCGTACATACCCAATGTGATCGGTGTTGGCGATCTTATGCCTAGAGACATCTGTGGAGACATAAGTGGTGTTTCGATCACCTGCGTGCTTCTGTTTGACAGACTGGCAGACTCTGCTGTCCTGTTGACAATAGGAGAGACTTCAGTAACTTTCTCAGTGGGTGTGATGATTACCGACTTTTCTTCAGGCTGGGAACGCTCAATCACTGAGAGCTCTTGCTGTGGAAGTGCTTGCAATTTAAGGTCAGACAGTGGATGCCCTTGCAGTAGAAGCTCAGACAGTGGACACTCTTGCAGTGGAAGCTCAGACAGTGGAAGCTCAGACAGTGGGCACTTTTGCAGTGGAAGCTCCGACAGTGGAAGCTCCGACAGTGGACACTTTTTCAGTGGAAGCTCAGACAGTGGGCATTTTTGCAGTGGAAGCTCTTGCATAGAGCTCCCAATTTCCGGCCCTGATGATTCCACAAGGGTTGTAGATGGTTCAATTATAGACAGCAAGGCATCTGTACTGGAGGAGGATGGTAAGGATGCCCCCCATCCCACCCATCCCCCCACACACAGAATGCAGTAAGAGCCTCTGATGGTGTTGCTGTTTTCATCACCTTGAAAGAGGTAACATTATGCCTCAGCATCGTGCTAATGTATTTGTACTCGACACCTAGCAGCTGTGCAGCCTCATGTCGCAATTCAGTGTCATTACAGAAATGCCAGTTCCCTGGTGGTATTACTGGTAGGTCCTTAAGAGCTGCCATTCTTCTAGTGAGGCTAGACACTGCCTTAAGATCGTTGCATACAGTATTGTCTAGCTTGGCAAAATTGTCTGGAAAGTGGCCGGACAGTTGTCGCACGTGAAATTTGTGCCAACTTTGGACTTCATGACTCCTGAAAATAGAGCAAGTATGGGTCAAGAACTATGTATTTGCGTTCTATTAACATTTTATAGATGTTCTCAGCAATTGTCTCATTGCACTGCCTCTAGCCAATGAAAATATTGGTTTTGTAGCAGACATTTGCCTTGTTGCCACTCACACAAGAAAAACATTCGCAAACTATTGCTATTGATGGTACGGGTGATCAATCCGCATCTATGGCTATGGTGAAGGCCTGCCTTTAATTTGATATTTGCGCGCGCCTTCATGTCGGATGAACCACATTCATCCAACCAACACTTAATCCAAACTTGTTCAAGGTAGGCAACCTTACAAATATCTACTACACGTCTAAATATCGCAGTGCAGTATAGATGTTGTTTTCATCGGCGTACCATCTAATTTTGAGTGAGGGCTGGAACAGACCCATTCCCGGACAAACCTTTAGCGAGGGTTTTACGCCAGGAGGGTAGTTTGCTTCCCAGAAAGGGGTTAAGTCTGTCAATATGACAGCTTTGGCTGGAGTTTTAATTGATCTTTTCACAAGATAGACCACAAGTCATCAATTTTCTTTATAATCAAATAGGGTCCTTTTCATTGAGGGGACAGTTTCTTGCAGACACCAGGGCATCTACTTGGGTCATGCAACCAAACTGCCTGTCCAACAGTAAATGATCTCCTTTTAGCATGTAGATCATAATGACGTTTCCGATAGAGAGCTTTCGTCTTCAATGACTTTCGAGCCATTTCATGAACCTCAGCCAAATGAAGTCTTAGCTCATCTACATAAGTCACGTCATCTCCAGCTGTCTCCGGTGACACACATGGAACTTGTGGTAGACCCACACATGCCTGTAAGGGTAAGATTATTTCTCGCCCAAACACCATTTTGTTTGGTGTTTTACCTGTTCCTGCATGTGAAGATGACCTGTAGGCCATCATGACCTGTGGTAGAAACCTGTCCCAAGTACTCTGATTGTGCTCAAAGTACATGGTAAGCATTGTAGCCAATGTGCGATTAAATCTCCACATTTCCATTAGATTGTGGATGCAGTGTAGAAGTTCGTGTTTTTTAAATCTGCAGTAAATCGCACATCTCGGAGAACAACTTTCAAAATTACTACCCTGGTCAGTATGGACTTGCATAGGTACTCCGAAGCGACAGACATATTCATTTACAAAGGCAAGAACTACAGTCTCTGCTTCTTGATTGGGAATAGCTATAGCCTCAGTCCACTTGGTGAAGCAATCGCAGGTGACAAGTATATAGCGATTGCCCGCTTTTTGTCTTTGGAAGTGGCCCAAATATGTCAATTGCACACTTCTCCATGGGCTCTACCACAGGCACCATGCCAAGTGGGGCATGCTTTGGCTTAACTGGTTTTCGTGCAGCACAGGCATCACACGTTTTACAGTAATGTTCAATATCTTCTTTCATGCCTGGCCAGTAAAAACTCTGTCTGACCTTGTCTAAGGTTTTGTCAGCTCCTAAATGCGCAGACGAAGGAATGTCATGGAAGAAATGCATGACATCCATCCTCTGATGAGAGGGCACAATAAGCTGTTTGTGAGTATGGGTTTTGTCATCAACCCTAGTTCGAAACAGAATACCATTCTCGACAGTCAACCTTTCCCACATTCGCCATAAAATTTTCACAATGGTTGTTTTCTCACGGATTTGTGACCATTGGGGATTCTCATTTGAAACAGACAATGCATCTATAATCACTTGCAAGTCCCGATCCTTGAGCTGCTGATCACTTATTTCATTGGATGACCAGTTTGGAAGTACAATTTGTGAATGCTTCAGTGAGTTTGAAGCATGCATTTGACTTCTTGTAACTGTTCTAGTGGAGGGATCTGAGTCTCCACTTTTTAAGTTACTTTCGGTTACAGTCAGTTTAAACACAGCTTTGAGATCATACACTGCATCATCATCATCATCGCTGTCATCTTCGACGTTTGCTTGTGACACCTACTACATGGACTACGGGACAACGCATCAGCATTTCTATGCATAAGACCCGGTCAATGCTGTACATTTAAGTTATAGGTACCAAGTTCTGTAACCACCTGTAGGTTTCTCGAGGTTCTGCATCCAGCTCACTGCAGCATTATCTGTGCGTAGCAGTACTGGTTGACCATATAAATATGAATGAAATGATTTTAGAGCATTAACCACTGCAAGTAGTTCCTTTCTGGTCACACAATACTGTTGCTAAGGCTTGTTCATGCTTTTGCTAAAGTAAGCAATTACAACCTCTCTACCATCCTGTACTTGAGATAGGACAGCACCAGTTGCCTTGTCAGAGGCATCTGTGTCTAGTATGAATGGTATGTTCTGCATAGGGTAGCCAGGGACAGGTGCTGATACTAGAGCATTCTTGAGGGTCTCAAATGATTTAACACATTCATCTGTCCATTTAAAAATGCTACTATTTTCGGCAATTTGTGCAAAGGCCGAGCAATTTGTGCAAATCTTTAACAGGCGGTTAGCCTGTAGTAGGAGCATAACCCAAGAAAGCTTTTCATTTCTTTAGGATTTCTTGGTGGTCTCCAATTCTGGACAGATTAAATTTTTGCTGGGTCGGTTGAAATTACAGTCTCAGACACAATGTGACCTAGAAATTTCACAGTGGTCTGAAACAAGATACATTTGGAAGGTTTGAGCTTCAGATTAGCTTCTTGCAATCTCTCAAAAATTTTCTCGAGACGTTTGATACCATCATCGATTGTTTTGCATGGAACAATAATATCATCCATGTATAAAATGCATTCTTCCCATTGAAGGCCTCTTAGCACATTTTCCACGAGACGCTCAAATGTTGATGGACTTCTACCCGACAACCCAAAGCTCATGACAGTGAACTGAAAAAGACCCATACTAGTGGCGAATGCTGTCTTTTCTTTATCTTGGGTGGCCATTTCTACCTGCCAGAATCCTGAATTCAAGTCTAATGAACTATACAATTTAGCTTCTGAGAGTGAGTCCAGACACTCATCCACTCTTGGCAGGGGATATGCATCTTTGACTGTCAAATCATTGAGCCGGCGATAGTCGACGCAGAAACGAGGAGTGCCATCTTTCTTGGTGATAAGCACCACGGGAGAGGCCCAAGCACTATAAGATGGCTCTATTACTCCACGCTTTAGCATGTTCTCAATCTCCTCTTTTTCAACATGTCGTTTCCCCAGTTGAAGCCGACGTGGAGGTTGTCGTACAGGTGCAGTATCTTTAGTATTAATTGTATGCTGCACAAGATCAGTATGATCTATATCGGTAGAGGACTTTGAGAAGGTATCTTGATATCTAAAAAGGAGGTCTGCGACTTTCTCTTTATAGTTATCATCAAGATGTAAAGTGCTTCTTTCATACAGGTTGCTAAGGTGTTCTGGTACGGTAGCAGCTGAAGTGGTGTCTGTATTGTTGTGTATTCTAGCAATACGCCCTGACGGCATATCACTATCATAAAAGGACTCACATCTGCCAAGGTTCAGTTTTCTATGCAAAGTGACGGGATTGTCACCAAAGTTAATGACATTGACAACCTTTTCTGTAGATCTCATTTTTGGCCATCACATCAAATGACGGTTCAACATACCCACAGTCAGCCAAATGTTCAGCCTGTGGAATATCTACAGGTAGCCACATGCGAGAGTGTGCTGGTAGCATTACAGTGTCTCGGACTTCTACCCGACACACATGGGCAGCTTCGCCACCTGTCCATAATGGGACACTTGCCTTTGCCATAACTAGGCAGCACTGTTTGTAGTTTATACTGTCAACATGGGCTTTCAGAAAGTCTTGACCTAAGATACCTTCTGTTTGCATTTGATACACTATAAATGGTAGGTCGAAGCTTTCAGGCACAAGTTGAACTAATATATTAGTTTTACCAAGAACAGTCATCGGGTTGCCATTTACATCGTTTAATGTAAAACTGACTTTGGTTAGCTCATGGCTATTCTTGATTTCATCAAACTTCTTACTTGACATTAAAGAGGCTGTTGCACCACAATCAATCAAGAAGTTTGCTGAATTAGACCCTATCTTTCCGGTTGCATAGAACCCATTGTCCCATTTATTTAAAAAGGTTCCTACCCTAGCAGAATGAACCTCTTGCATTTCTGCTTTGTTTGTAGGTCTGTTGTTTTGAACTGCTATCGACTCCTGACCGACAGAGTCGACTGCTGCTCGTTTCCCTGGGTCTGTTGCAGAAGGCTAATGGGTGTCTTAGACCTATTCCCAGTCTGTTGATTTCCAAATGTAATATTGCGGTGAGGATAACCTTGACCATAGCCTTTAGTTTGTTGGCCTCTTTGGTTGATACCACCCGTGTGTTGATTTTGGTAGCCCGATTGGTCATTGTTTGGACACTGCCTGTAGAAGTGATATGGTGAATCACAATTGAAACAGTTTTTGCCTAATCGTTTGGGGGCATGGCACTCTGAGCTGTGGCTGATTGCATGCTCTCCAGTTTCTCAAGCCTTGCATCAAGCTTCTGCATGAATTGCAAAATGACAGAGTTTGAGCTCTCTGCCTCCGGCAAATCAGCAGGGCCACCAACCTTTCTGACATTTTGGTAATGAGTCTCACCTAGTATGGATTCATAACGTTCAATAACGTTTACGGCCTCGGTAACCATTTTACAGTTTTTGTCAACACATCTGCATTTCATATCTACAGATATAAGCTTATACAGCTGGTTAAGTGCTAGCTTCTCTTGTGCTTCACTGGGCAGATCATCATATGCCTTTTGAGCTAATTGCCTCAGATCATCTCCAAGAGCAACAATACTCTCACCTTTCTGACGCTTTCTAGCATCTAATTTGCTAAGCCACTTGCTCTGATGTTTGCTACTTCCAAACCGATCTTGTAATCGATTTACAAGAGATTTGTAATCGCGCTGTTGTAAAGGATCAAGGCTGATGTAGAATGTTCTGGCAGGGCCTCGCAGACTTGCTGCTAATACCTTGGTCTTAAACTCCCAACCAGACAGTTCAGAGCAATCCTGAAAGTGTGAAATGTATTGCTCAAAACTCTCAGATCCATCATAGGTGTCTGGTTTCATGCCATGGCTAATGGGTGGAGGACGCAACAAAGACCTTGCTGAAAAGGACCCTGATTATTACTTTTATCGCCTCTACTTTTATCGCCTCTGCGATAGTATCTTACAGAACTATCAGACACACTTTAACCCGAGTCATGTCTGATTCTTACACGTCTTTCAGGTGAGTAACTCAGATTAGTTGAACTATGCTGTTGCTGGCTACTTCCAGCAACCTGTTCATCGGCTCCTTCATTATCTGAGTCACCATGAGCAGATCTATCAGAGTTGTAGCCATCGCCAGCAGGAAGATCATCCCCATGATCTTCAGTATCTGCATAGTTCCTGAAGGTTACTTCATGATCAGGTGAATCAGTCATGATTGTATGTACAGGTGCTTATTTGTATAAAAATAAACAAGGGAATAAGCTTGTCCCTTGAAGTATACCTATGCCAAAGCATTAACTAAATTCCTTGCGCGGTTCGATCACTCGATATGCTTAAAAAAAGTTTATATCACACTTCTCTGACACCAAATGTAAGCCCTGTGGCTCACTGAGTTAAGTTTGATTGATTTACTTAAATTGGAACTTTTAAATAGGAACAACAACTTGGTCTTCTATATATTGATGTATTGGCTCAGTGTCGATTTATTCAATTATTAGGCTATTCCTATTCAATTTAAACAACCAGTTGAGTAGTATAGATACTGGGGGTACCAGGCCAGTTTCCCTCCCGCGCAGGGAATGAGAATAACTAGTGAAATATGCCAGGGGGGGGGGGGGGGGGGGACTTAAGCATAACTCTCATTTATATCACCAAGATCTAAATGTAAGTCACGCCTAAATCAACCCCTCAACATATTCATTAGTTTTCTCAAGCACCCCGCTCGGGAAAACTCGCCTGATACCCCCAGTATCTATACTACTAATCAATCCAGTTTGTCATTTTAGGAGAGCGTAATTATATTTTTTGTCTTCTTTCGGCGAATCTACTTCCAGCGAAGTTTTTCAATAACATTTGCAACTCATTAAGCAAAATCAGAAGGAACCGGGCAGAGTCTTCATCATCGCTCTGCATATCATTTTTTACCATGGAGTATTTTATTTTTCTACACTTTGTTATTTTGTATTTCAGTTCAAGAAGCTCTTCTCTGTTACTATCCAGCTCACGTTCATAATTATCCATTTCGACCAGCAGTCGTCTTTTATTGGTGTCCATAAAATCATCACGAACTACTTCATATTCTACTTGGAGTTGCTTACCTCTCATCAATTCTCTTCTATATTTATCTTTAAAATGGTTAAGTTTTTTGCAAACCTTTTCTAATCTTTCTTGTTCCATTATATAATAGTATATATAATTATTTTTAAACCCTTGAATGCTTCTCAACTATTACAATTAACTGTATGCTAACGTATCTTGTCCGTTATCTAGTATGTATCGTTTATCATCATAAGCTGATAAACTTTTTTTATTTATTGCATAGCTGCTTATGTTATGCTTTTGTGATCTGATAACTTTCATCTCATGGTGAGCTTCTGTTGCCGTAAACAATTTTTTTTTGTAATCATCATGTGCTATCTGTTTTTTAACAACACACTTTTTAACACCCTTACATTTCTTGGCGCTAACCTCATTATCTAGCACATACGAATATAGTTTACTTCGCAACCCAACAAATTCAACAATGGGTATTCCGCAAGTTTCATCTTTCATCTTGCCAATAACTTTTTTATTATCATTAAAATGAAACTGACTTTTCGGATCATAATCACAATTATCAAACAGTTCTTTATCCTTATAAAAATCTGCATACACATCTTTTGTTTTTATTTCATAACACAAGGAATCGGTATCAGTAAATAATAACTTAGCTTTTCTATCATATTTGTTTTTGATATAGTTGTAATGGAAATCATACATCAAATATTTTGACAAGTCTAAAATACACATACCAACATAAATAGGGCGATTTAAAACTAATCGTTCTTTTATTCTGTTTATGGCAAATACATTTTCATTAAACATTTTACAAGAAATAAATGAAGGTCTTGCTGCATATTTTAAAAGAACCTCCTCGTCGTGAGTCAATTTAACATTAATTCGTTTTCTCAAATTTTCCATAGTTTTGCCAAAAACTGAATTGTTCATCAGTTTGAAGAAATCCTTTTCAAAAGCATTTTTACCAGCTGTTCTCTTAGCAGTATTAACGTCTATGTATGTTTTTAACCACTCCGATTCGTCAAACTGTAGTATCCGATGTATTTTTGTTACCTTCAATCCAAGCTTTTTATACAATTCTAAGTTTCTAAAATGCACGACATACTTTTCTTTATTTTTTTAACGTCGTAACAAGTTTGTTAACTTTACTAGATCCTA
The DNA here is from genome assembly GCA_037043455.1 of Cyrtodaria siliqua. NCBI lineage: Eukaryota > Metazoa > Mollusca > Bivalvia > Adapedonta > Hiatellidae > Cyrtodaria > Cyrtodaria siliqua. The sequence goes on from JAWPHD010002476.1 coordinate 23,851, forward strand.
AATTAAACTTTTGTTTTAAATTTTTACAATAGTCTGACAACCACTCATCTTTGATATTTAAACTTTCTGGGGCAAGAGGATAATCATTATGCGAGTCATGCAGTTTCTCGGGATACTCAATATCGCACTCAACAATGTAATTTGATTTTCCTTTTTCAAACTTATCAACCCACTTGAAGTTGCCAGTAGGTAACGGTTGGCACATAGCCCACCCGTACAAGTTATTAGCATCGAGATATATAATGTACTTGCTTTCTTTTTTCTTGTCATGGTCTTTCATATATTTGTTATTAGCTTTTGAATATCTATTTGCAATGTAACTCGTACCGCCTCTTAATCCTTTTTCTACAAACAAATATTGATCAATGTCAGTTATTAAATCAAGTTGGATACCAGTCATCTTGAGGCATGCATCCCAGGCTAACCCCGGACTACTGAAGTAATGACAAGGATCTAATTTGTAATACTCGATACACATTTTTCTAAAGTTTTCAAAAACATCTGTCAGCAACAGCACATCAGTCTTAAAATACAGATCATGATATTCTCCCATATTTTTAATCTTAAATGTTTTCCATATTGTTTTAGCATGATCATAATCTGCATCTGAAATGTGTTCATCATTTAATTGGGAATAAAAGCTATCTTTGCCGGGTAACTTAGTATCCTTGAAGCGTTTAAAACTGTTCATATAATCATAAGGATAAACGCCTTTTCTTTTTAGCAAGTCTAACTTTTTACCGCTGTATTCTTGAGATATGTATTGAAACGACGGAACGTTTTTTACTAGATTATCTAATGATTGAGACATAAACTGAAAACTATCAATAAACACTAAACTTTTTCCTAACATGAAAGCCATATACTTTTCCATGTTATTCGGTATAACATTTATGTTTTGTTTAAACTTTCCGATGTGCTGCATTATAAAGTGAGAATCATATCCTCTCTAGTTATGAAACACAACAGGTATTTTTCTAGTCAACCTGAAATTAATATTACATATGTCATGAGCGCTTCCCCTATACTTCCCAGTTATGTGGCAATGGTCCCTGACTTTTCTGATGGAGTTTTTGTATGCCACTGTATAACCCGCGTCGCCTTTTTTGAGAGTTGTTGCAAAACCATTACCACAAATATGACATGATTTAGATTTTTTGAATCTAGCTTCTTCTTCCTGTGACATTACTAGATCTTTTTTAAAGTTTGCATTCATAGTTTTTTTGCACCACTTTTCTTCTTCTATCATTTTTTCCAAAAACTTGTAAACAGCATTTGGTCCTCTATACGTTACAACTGGTTTTGAATATTGATCATCATAACAACAAACAACCTTATACCCATAACTGCAATCAGTATGCTTTTGATATGCTTCTGTATGTGATTTTTTAGGATTGTTTGATGCTGAAGAAATACTTTCGGTTACTGCTTCAAAATCAGCATATATAACAAACGGAACCATTAGCTGCCTGTCATAGTTTTTAAACTTAACTTTTTCATCTTCGTTTGGCATTTTTATTGCTTGTTTTCCATTAAGTGAGAGACAAACAGGTTTATGTTTTTCCAGAACTCTTTCTAATGTAAAGCATTGTAGGCATGTTTTACAAAACCATTTTTTTTCATTGTGCGCTGTTTGATTATACATCAAACTGTTAAAGTTTTTTATCCATACGTAATGATTTTTTTCTTCTTCGGTGATCAAAAGCATGTCAACATATTCTTTTGCTTTATATTTTGACACGTACAAAGGATACACTTGATTATCTTCATATCCAAATATGTTAAAACAAATGTTGTTTTGTTTTTCTATTTTTGGGATTTGTTTGATAGTAACAGGAAATGTTATTCCCTTGTAATCAAGATCATCAATATGCTTTTTGTACTTTGTTATTCTTTGTGGTTAATTATTGACAGGGAATTTATAAGCCAAATGGCACCATCTAAAGCACTCATTATCTTTTTCATTTTTTATATTTATTAATCCTTTTTTAGAATTAGCAAGTTCTTTTGGTAAATCCAAATAAGAGCTACCTCGCAAAGGCTTATACTTTATTCGATTTATATAGTGTGCGTCTAGTGTCTCAATTACCCAACCACTTCCTTCAGAAAGCCAATTGCCAATTCTATTTATAATTTCTTCCTGTGCTTTGTCTAATGCTTCTGATATTGGATTTTTGTTTAATATTATTACAGCCTTTGAGGCAAAGTAAGCTGTCTTGTATATAATATCAAAACCTCCTTTGTGTTCTTTATCAAGCGGTACTTTTTTTTTAAAAGTAAGTTTCACATCAATGCTTAATTTAAATCCGCCTGTTCTTTTTAGTTCTGCTTTGAGAAACTTTACAGCAGGATAGTGCACTTTTCGTAGTTGAACAATCGGATCCTTACTACTATAAATATCTACTTTAAAAACCTTGCTATACTGTTTTGGGGATGTTTCAATTTCTCGGATACTCATTATATAATATTACATGAGATTATTTTTTTAAGCCTAATTAAATAGCATTTATTTTTTATTGAGAAATGCTTTCATCAGTAACCTCATCATTATTAGTTTTATCATCTGTAACTTTATCAGCATCCTCACTCAAAAGAACATCTATCTCTCCGTCCAAAAGAACGTCTACGTATCTCCGAAAGCATTTTTCTTCAAGAACTCTATTATCTATCATCTGACTTATTTTTACATGATATTTGCTGTATCTGTCAAAATCAACAGTTTCAAGATCACCTCCAGCTGCCAGTGATTTTATTTTTATCCTGTATTTGCAATAGTTTATAAACTCGTCTTTATCAAAAACTTCTGCATCAATTATTTCTTTTAAACTTTTCACAAACATTTCAAAGTCTTCATAACATCCGATATCAGTATTAATCACATGAGGTTTTTCTAGATTGCTGATTAGATTATCTCTGAACAACTCAACATTTTCAGACATTACTTTTAATTGTGTTTCATTAAAAATCTTAATTTCCTTTTCTGCTAAATCTGTGAGAAGCTTTACAGCATCATTGCACTCAATCTCAGTTTTTATTGCCCAATCTTTTTTAAAAGCTGCAATATCATCTGACAATCGTTGCATGTGAACTGTCTCAAACTCTTTGATAAGTTCATTTGTCTTGGTTAAAAGAGCCTGCTCGTAAGCAGCTATTCTGTTCCTCTTCAAAATGTTTTCTTTTTTCTTCTGCATAACTGTAAATACTCATATACTATAGATTACATTATTTTTATTTATCCGTACCTCACCGGCTAGCCGGCGAGCTAGGATGCTTTGCCAGCTGGCCGGCAAATCATCCATACATAATAATTTTAATTCCTTTGTCTAACAAAATGCTGTAGTAAGCAATAAAAGAATCTTTGTATACTTTTGGCTGGTAACTGGTTGCCTCTGAAATTTTGTTTTTTACACAAAGAACGTAGTTTGTTTATATCTCTTTTTTCTATTTTCCATGATAGTTTTAGTTGTTTTACCATTGTTATGATTCTTTCTGTCAAATCTTGAAAGTTTGAAAAAATTAAAAGCTCTGCATCTAATTTACTCGCATCTTCAAAATCAACCCTTTGAGCATATATCATTTGATCTTCCTTAAAGTTTTTGATTTCAATTTCTACTTGTTCCATTTATTTAATTACATAAGATAATATTTTTTTAAGCCTGTATTTAAATATATAATTCTATAGTATAATATAATGAATTGCAAATATTGTGAAAGAGTTTTAGATATTATTGATCCTCCTGGGGTGTGCATAGATTGTATCTTATTTTACATGACTAATAAAAAGAAGCTTTGCAAGTATTGTACCAGGACCAAACTGTGTTACAAGTGTACTTATGCATGTATAAATTGTAATGATACTTGTGAAGTTTTCGATAACGAACGCATTTGTCTTAAGTGTGGCACTCACAACGGTTACAATATTATCACAGGTTACAACTACAACCGAACGAAATCTATTTACCATAGAAAATATTATTTAGATAAATACTTGGTAGCATATGATTTGTCTTCTACAAAAAGACAAAGATTTGAAGATTTGTTTTACGAAATTGTAAAGATTTTGGACAAGCTAGAAGGTCGAAAAAGATCAATCAAATTTGAATACATTTTTCAGAAAATATTTAAAATATTAAAAATAGAAAAAGAAACAAAACCGATTAAAACAAAATCAACCAGAGACAAGTATGATAGGATATGGAAACAAGTCAGAAAAGAATTACGACTGAATGCTTCGTAGAAGCATCTTTACTAGCTTAATGTCCATTAAGCTTGAACCTTTTTATATACATTTCCAGAGGTTCTGTAAAGTTATCATTCTTTTGAATCTCTAATATTTTATTAAATACAATCTTTATTATCTCTTCATCATTTTCTAGTCCTGTTGTTGTTTGGACATATGATAGAAGTTGTTTAAAACTCCTATGATTTGTTTTTAACAGAGTCTTTTTTTCTGCTATTCTTGTTTTACTCACTAAAACAGCAACTACTGGAGGAACTGCGCCAACCACAGCTATGAAAACAGGAATTGCTGGAACTAATGCTAGGAGAGCACCACAACCAATTATTCCGCTGGTAATCTGTAACGTTATGTTTATAATACCGCACAATTTATAACTGCATCTGTATGCAGCCACAAGTCGCGTCAAGTGATCAATTAATTCTTCTTTAGTTTTCATGTATAATTACAGTTAGACAATAATTTAATTAAAATATTTAGAAAATAGTTGCTCGTGTTTTTTGGGTGATATTTTACCTATTTTTAATAATTCATCGATTATGCTAATACCTTTATTTATTATCTGCGGACTATTATTTCCTGATTCGATACTTCCACATACTAACTCTAGATCATCCATCAAATCTTTGGAGCTATTGTAATATTCAGCACAACCTCCTAAAATCTTTTTGAACTTTGAAGAACCTTTATGAATTGGTAAACCAGACAATTCTGTTAGTTTCTTAAAAACATTCTGAGACAGCTTTGAATAAGTTTTTCCGTTGTTGTAACGCTTTGTTATCAAGTCTATGAAATCATCGTCTACTTTCAAATCTAGCACAACTGCTTTTCCTTGTTTGGCAATAAGTTTGTGATGACCAACAAGCTCGGGTAAATCAATTTGCAACATTCCATAGTGGCCATCTTTGTCGACCTTGTAGGAATTTCTTTTTTGTTGTATTCCTCGGCCGAAGACTTCACTATGCACACGTATTGCATCAATTCTTTCTCTATAATATTTTAAAGCGTCTGACTCTTTTTTTATGTTTTCCCAGACCTGTTTATATTTTTCTTTCGTGATTGTAGTCTTTTCTTTTCTAATCCGGTTAGAAAGAGCAGCCATATTGCGACCATGTTCTTTGATTATCTCACTAACATCCTCGAGTATGCTTCCAAGTTTTGAGTTATCTCCAACTGCACTCGACGGTAAGGGTAAGTTATATCTATCTAACACTTCTTTATCGATTCCAGCATCTAGATTACCAGTAGTTGGTTCTTCAGCAAATAACTGAGGTAATCCCTGATACATTTGTTTTTCTTGTACTTCCTCGCCTATTGCTGCTGGAAGAGCGGCTAATTGCTGACTTATTTTCGGAAGAGAAGCTAACTGCTCAGTTAGCTGTTCTGACTGACTTTTTATTTCGCTGGTTACAGGTTTAAATATTTCTTTGTACAAATCACGACTAGCTCCTTTTTCTAGTCTTTTTTGAGTAACTTTATTTTCGTATTCTTTAACAAGCTCACTCGCTTTTTGCTTTTTATCTGCTAATTCTTTCCATTTTAACAAAGACATGTATAATATAAGGTTTGATTAAAATAAGATAAATAAAGATAAGCTGACATGAGTTAAACCAAGTTAAGATAACTTAAATTGAGTATTATGCAGTTTTTGTTTTCTTTTTAGCCGCAGGTTTAACTGCTTTCTTTTTAGCCGCAGGTTTAACTGCTTTCTTTTTAGCCGCAGGTTTAACTGCTTTTAATTTTTTTCTTATGAGTTTAATATTTGCATGTGCTTTTTCAGACTCATTTTGTATTTTAACCAACTTCTTTTCCAGACGTGTTACCTCGTCGGGAGATTTAGTTTTGCTTAACATTTTATTTATATGCCTCCTCTCCGCTTCTAATCCTATCAAATAAATAGTATTTGGTCGTTCTTCTGTTTTCGACAGACTTCCTGGATTTTTCATTGCCGGTCTCCAGGCAGGATCTGCATCTTTTTGTTTAGAAGGTCCTGGGATATTCATCTTAACTTTTTGTAATCCATAATATCTAATTTGATTAGCTTTGAGACATTCTGCTTCTGTTCCAAGTTGTTTACCACGAGGAATTTGTTTTATTCCACAATATACTTTAGACATATATAATAAAGGTTAGATAATTTTTTTAACCATAGTATTGCTCCCAATTTTTGATCATAGGATCGATGATTTTTTTAACTTTTTTAGGTCTAGCACTAACCCCAGCAATTACTGATGTTTTAGCTTTGGGTTTAGCTGATTTTTTAGCTTTGGGTTTAACTGCTTTTTTAACAGCAGGTCCAACTGCTTTTTTAACTGCGGGCTTAACTGCTTTTTTGATTGCAGGCTTGACTGCTTTTTTAACTGCTTTTTCAACTGCAGTCTTAACTACGTTTTCAACTACTTTTTGCATGCCGTAATATCTGACTTGATTAGCTTTAAAACATTCTGCTTCTGTTCCAAGGCGTTTACCACGAGGAATTTGTTTTATTCCACAATATACTTTAGACATATATAATAATACTTGGATAATATTAATATTATCTGACTATCATTATAATGGAGATTCCAAACTATGATATGAAGACAGAAAACGGTAATTTTAAACAAATATGGAACTTTATGCCAGACTGTTGTTTTAGAATGTTAATTTGTGGTAATTCAGGATCTGGCAAGACGAACACATTAGTTCATATGCTGTTAAAACCTTTAGTTTACTATGACAAGATTTACTTGTTTGCTAAAAACTTGGAGCAGTCTAAGTATCAGGTCTTGTCGCAAAAACTGGAAAAGATAGCAAAAAAGAATAAAATCCCAGTTGAAGATATATTAGAATGTTCAAATGATGAAGTTATCCCTGTGGATACTTTAGAATCAGATAATCAGAAGATAGCTATTTTTGATGATTATGTTTGTGAACGCAATCAAAATGATATTATTAATTATTTCATCCAGGGAAGACACAAAAATTGTTGTGTAATTTATTTATCTCAATCTTATTACAAAACTCCCAAAGACATTCGTTTGAACTGTTCTCATTACATCTTCTTTGCAACTCCGGTTAATCGTGAGCTTGGTATGCTTTCCAAAGAACAAGATGTTAGCAAAGATCAGTATAAAAAAGCAACTGACAAGCAGTATGACTTTCTGTATCTGGACAAGCCTAGGAAGTTAGCGAAGCGTAACTTCATAGGCGACTTATCCGTCCTAGAAAGTTAGTCAAAAGAAACTTTATCGGTGAAATTTAATCTAATCATATTATATATAATGGGACTTTTTAATGATCTTGGTGAGGAAGTTACTACTGGCAGTGTTAATATTACAAATTTTGGTATTGTGCTGTCCAAGTATGTAAAACAAAAACATCTGGTTAATTATCTTAACAAAGGCAGATGTTTTGAGAAGTGAGCTTAATATGGATAATAATAAAATTACCAATGTTGGCAATCCAACAAAAGCAGATGATGCAGCAACAAAGCAATTTACTCAAAGAAGAGTTGCAAAAATCATACGTGATTATAATATTGATAAAATTCCAGACATGATAACAAATTTAACAACAGGTGTTGATGATAAACTAAGTCAAATACAAACAAAGTTACAAGGAAACCGCGAGAAAATGCTTGAAATTCAAAACGGATTGAAAGATGAAATAAAACTTCTGGGTGATGCTTTAAAAGAGTTAGAAAAGAAAGAAGATTTATTGGAAGAGAGTGAAAACTATAATAAATTAAGCGAACAAATAAGAGCTGGTGTTCAACATATTAATGCACGGATTGGGGAAATCAATACACCAATGGTTGACAATAATGAACTTGAAACTGCTATTGCTGATGCTTCGAAACAAATGAGAACTGCTTTTACTACCGAAATAACTCAAATTAAAATATTAAATCAACAGATAAACACCAACGTTGCTGATATCAACAAAGAATTTGAAAACATCAAAAAGAAAATGGTTGACGGTAAGTCGCTGGAGACAGCTCTGAACAAACTGGTTGACACTGATAAACTTGAGACTGCTATTGATGATGTTTCAAAGCAATTGAAAGAGCATAATCAAAAGGTTGACAGTCGGCATACAGCAGTTCTTGGTATAATTGACGAGCTAAGAGCAAAAGTAGAAGATTTAAGTCGGACGTCACTGCTTGAATATACAATAGATGATGGCATCAGCATCATGCTAGATGATTCTAGAAATGTTGTATCATACCCAACGCGAAAACTACTTGAAAGAACCAAACATAGTTATTTTTTAGAAGTGTTTACCCCCGTAACCAATCCAGTTATAAATACTGAAGAATATTTTACCTCTGATAATGAATATCAGACCATACGACTTGTAAAACCCGGACGATATGTAGTTGAAGCAGATCTTACATATACAGTTACAAATACAGACATTGGTATAGAATATTTCAATTTGTTTAATCGAAGTGCCAGTGAGTCGATTGTTCAATCAAAAATAGAAAATGGCAAACGAATAATAAAAGAAACAATTGAATTATATCTTCCGAAATCACGTTCTTCTTGGACCATCTTCCCAACCATAAGATCTCGCGCCACGCAAGTTTTCAATTTTGAAAAATCAAGTTTTAAACTGTACTACAAAGGTGATTAATTTTATCCATTCTATATTATATGGAACAAAAAATTGTATTATCATCGGAGAAAGCGTCAATAATTAATAGTTCAAATACACCGAGTAATTTTACAACTGTGTTTGACAGACCATTAATATTAGGCAAGAACAAACAGTATGGCATCGGACTTGATACGATTAATTCTATGACCTACTCATGGTATAATATTAGTGAGGATTTTAATAACAAAGTGATAAGGTATCACAATGGAACAGATTGGAAAAGTATTATTTTTACAAATGGAAATTACAGTTATGCTGATATCGATAATTACATAAAAGAAACATTGACTGTAAACAATGATTTAAGCGACGACTCGCCTGTCCCGATAAGAATTGAGTTTGATTTATCAAGTTTCAAATGTTTGGCTACAATTCATAATAATTTCATGCTTGATTTAAGAGACTCAAACTTTCATGTCTTGATCGGGTTTGACAAAGATACAGTTATCAGAGAAACTAAATTTGGAACTGTGACACCAAACATAACAAATTCTATCGATACATTGTATATACACTGTGATTTGATAAGTAATTCTATTGTTGATGGATCACACGGGGATGTTATTTATGAAATAAGTACAGCTGATCTCACGAGATCATATCCTTTCAAAGATGAACCGATAAGAGTCGGGTTCTGTGAGGTAAACAAAACGATCATTAACAGTATTACTATTTACATTACCGATTTCTCTGGCAAGATTATTAATCTTAATGGTGTCCACACATCATTCCGTTTTGTTTTGAAGGAATTAATGTAACATAAGTTATATGGTATGTTTAAAAAAAGTTTATGACACTAGCACGGGAACATATACTCAAGTTGACCGATTAACTGGAGCTGGCATATTTGACATTCTTTCAAAAGTCGGATCAAAGATATTTAGCGAGTCTGCGAAAATAGCAGGCAAGAAAGCATTAGAAACTGCTGGCAAGCAAATCATAGAAAGCGGTTCTAAAAAACTTGGAGATGAAGTAGGAAAAATGGCTGCTGATAAATTAGTTTCAGTTATTAAACCTAAACCAAAAGGTGAGATGATTTTAAAAGAACTTACAAAGGCTGCTACAAAAGATGTAGCTAAAGTTGCGGCTGATGATATAATTGAAGAAGATGTAAATGCAAAAATTAACAGATTACTATCCGGAAAAGGGAACCAAAAATATTAATGCAAGAATAAATCGATTAATTAATAAAAAATAATCTAATTACTAGTATATATAGATGTTTCGAAGTGATCAATATAATAATAGATATGAACATGTACCTATTCAGTTAGATACCCCCATAACACGACCAGGAAATAATACCAGACAAATGAAAAGTGGTTATCAGTTTACAATAAATGATAGAAGTTCTTACTTTGATTGGTATAATGCATATTTCGAAATCAGTTTTCAAGTAAACAAACTCGCTGATGGAGCCAATTTCGCAGACGCTGACAGAATTGCTTTAATTAACGATGCAGCTTCACTGATAGATCAAATGCAAGTAAAGCAAAATGGGAAAATAGTTTACGATGGAAATAATCTTCACAGATTTGTTAATATCAAAACCTTGCTTGAAATTTCTGATGACTATGCAAAGACAACCGGAACAAACGAATACTTTTATTTAGATGACACGGCTGATGCAGAATCTCGAAAGGACGAAGATACCTATAATAAAGGTTTTGCTATTCGCCATGCTTTAATCATAACTAATCAAAAAGTTGACTCTATAATCTCATTAAATAAATATTCCTTCTTTGGAGGTTTGGAAACAAACATGCTTCCTCCTAGTCAGATTCAAATCAGTTTGCAACTGACAGATGATAATGTACTAATTTTCAAATCAAGTGGTGATGATGGCCGAGTAATTATTAATAAATTAGTTTTGTGGATACCCAGAATGATATTTAACTCAGATGGTTTAAGTTATGTAATGACAAATCATATGACATCATCAAGATGGACTTACCTCCGTGAAATGATACAAGAGAGCGGAAGTTCTCAACTAACTGAATCCGTATTTAGAATAACGGCTGGTGTTAAAAATCCCAAACATGTGTTTGTTTATTTGCAAAGGGCCGACAAGAGTTCTTCTCAAATACAAAATCCTCATCTTTTGGACACGTTTAAGGTAAATGCTGCTAATACTAATTGCTATTTACAATCAGCTAGATTGGAAGTTGGAAATGGAGTTTATTATCTAGAAACCGTATATAGTTATGCTAATATCATAAGAATATTCAGAGATGTTATTAATTATTCTTGAAAGCAAAATGATAAAAATACCGGAACTTTACTCAATACGAGTAATTTTAAAAATCTCTTCGGAATGATATATTTCGATTTGAGTTACAAGGGAAATGAGGTCATTGTTGATCCAAAACAACTAAGTTTGAGATATAAACTAAATATACCTCCTGCTGCCCCATATAAAGTTTATACTCTGGTTCTATATGAGGAAGATGTTGTTATTGATACTGTTGGAAATGAACTAGTTATTGTTTAATCTAACTTATAATATATATGATTTACGTAAATTATTCAGTAAATTTAACAGATGGTCAGAAACAAAGTCTGGCAAAAGCATATGAAAACAAAAGTGAATTAACACTCAGGTTAAAAAATAACCAACTAACTGGAAATTTTCCTTTGCTGCTAACAGCTACCCAGGTTAACACTATTAACAAAGCTAAATCTGATGGACGGGGATCAAACATAAATATATCAAAATCGCAAATGAGATCTCAGTCCAAGAATGGAGGCTTTTTAGGTGCATTAGCTGGTTTGTTAACTAAAACAATTTTACCAACAGTTGCTAAATTTGCTCCAAAGATATTAGGACCTCTAGCAACAGGGGCACTTAGTGGTCTGGCAAGTACTGAAATTGGTAAAATATTTGGAAATGGAATGGTAACTGTTCCTGCTGATAAAAAACAAACACTTTTCGTATCAAATAAATTAACAGCTGCACACAAAAATACAATAGCAAGTCAAAAGGTTCCTGCACTATTAAACTAACAAACAAACAATTGCAAGACGTACTGGCATGTGCTTCTAGTAACAAAACGACAGCTGTTCCCAGTGAAAAAAACAGCAAGAGGTAACAGCAAATGTTCATAGTGATAAAAAACAAACACTTCTAAAATCAAAGAAATTAACACTTGCACAAAGAAAGAAGATAGCAAAGTCAAAAGGTCACTGCCCTGTTAAACTAACTAAAAAACAACAGCAGGACGGAGGATTTCTTGGAATGCTTGCATCATTAGGAATTCCATTGATTGGATCTCTTATTAGTGGCTTAACTGGAAAAGGTTTGCAAGTAGATAGAAGAGGATATGGTTTGCAAGTAGACTCACAAAACAGGCCATATAGAAGTATCCCATTTATAAAAAAAAATTAAAATTTAAAAATGAACCTACCTCTAACTTAGATATAATAAAATGGGTTAAGCAGCTAGGCATACAGAACTTCAGGGGAGCAAGAACAAATAACCAACAAAACAAAATAAACAAGAATGTGGTATTATTAATCTTGATGATTATATTGGACCTGGTACACATTGGACTTGTTACTATGATAATTATTACTTCGATCCGTTTGGCTTGAGCCCACCAAAAGAAGTTTTAGCGTACATACCTGATATAAAATACAACACCATTCAATACAAAGATAAAACAAGTGTTCTGTGTGGGTATTTCTGTTTGTACTTTATCAAAAGGTTACAAGAAGGAAACAGTGTGTACAATATTCTTTATACAATGCTAAAACCTTACAAACCAGTGATAAATGAAAACATCATAACATCATATTTTGTAAACGAAGTTTAATCTAATCATATTATATATGAGTTACTGTATAAAAGAAAAAAAGGTTACTGAAAATATTGATCCTAAGTATGTTTTAGCAAAAAATGGTAGAAAAATGTTAAAAGCAACATGTGCGTCTTGTGGTATTACTAAAACAAAGTTTGTTAAAAACACAGAAGGCGGAAATATTGATATTCATAAGCTATGCTCCCTTTGCTACCCAAAAAGGGGCTAACTCTTCCTGGTTATAAATATTGCGGTCCTGGTAATCCACTTGATAGTGGAGAGCCGTTAAATGAGTTAGATGCTGTTTGTAAAGATCATGATTATTGTTATGATGAAAATCCTAGTAATAAATCAATGTGTGATAAAAACATGTTGACCGGTTTAAAAAAAAGTAAATCTAAAACTGTTGGAGAAAAGATCGCTAAGAATGTGTTAGTCAAGCCTGTGATTAGTGCAAAATATAAACTAGGACTTGGAGAGCCAAAAAACGAGAAAAGGCGTTGAAATGGACTGACAAGTTAGCAGATGAACTTCATAAGCCTATACGAAGAAAGTTCACTCAACGCCGTGTGATTGTTAATGAAATTGATAAAATATGGTCTGCTGATTTGGTTGATATGCAATCGTTTTCAAAGTATAATAAAGGTACTAAATACTTGCTTACTGTTATTGATTTATTTAGTAAATTTGCTTGGGTTGTACCCGTTCCAAATAAAACTGGTTTAGAAATTACCAAAGCGTTCCAACAGATAATCAGTACAGGAAGACAGTGTAAATTGTTGTGGGTTGACCAGGGTGTGGAGTTTATAACAAGACGTTTAAGCAATTCCTCGATGATAATAATATCAAAATGTATCACACTTTTAATTTCGGAAAAGCTGTAGTAATTGAACGATTTAACAGAACATTAAAAGAAAAGATGTGGAAATATTTTACAGCTAACAATACAAACACATATTTAGACGTGTTACAAGAAATGGTTGACAAGTATAATGATACAAAACATCGGAGTATTAAAATGACACCGACTGAAGCAAGTGATGAGAAAAATAAAGGAACGGTATATTTCAACTTGTATGGAAAGATGAAAAGTACTCAGATTAAGCCAAAGTTTAAAATAGGGGATAATGTTAGAATTAGTAAATATAAAAGAACGTTTGAGAAAGGTTATACTCCAAATTGGACTGAAGAAATATTTGTTGTTGGTGAAATTCAAAACACAAATCCTGTGACATACAAAATAAAAGATTTAAACAACGAAAACATTGATGGCAGCTTTTATGAATTAGAGATGATAAAAGCAAAGCAAGAAATATTCAGGATTGAAAAAGTAATACGACGTGATTATAAAAAGGAATTAGCATTAGTAAAATGGGTCGGTTATGATAATAGCTTTAACAGTTGGGTATCATTTAAAGACATTCAAAACATTAAGCAATAACAATGATAATTTAAATTTATGCAAATTTGAAAACCCTTTTTAAAGTCAAGCGGCCGGTGGTATAGTATATATAGGAGATTGAGGTTTAGTATGATGAGAATACTTAGTGTTGGGTTGGCAGCATGGTCTATAAATAGACGTTTATATTATAAACGGTCATGTGACAGTGTAAGGCAACCTTCGGTTGTGTGATATGGTCTATAAATAGACGTTTATATTATAAACGGTCATGTGATATGGTAAGGCTATCTCGGAGCGAAATGAATTGTAAACGGTTGTTTGATATGGTCTATAAATAGACGTTTATATTATAAACGGTCATGTGACATTGTAAGGCTATTGTAAGGCTATCTCGGAGCGAAATGAATTGTAAACGGTTGTGTGATATGGTCTATAAATAGACGTTTATATTACAAACGGTCATGTGACATTGTACGGCTATTGTAAGGCTATCTCGGAGCGAAATGAATTGTAAACGGTTGTGTGATATGGTCTATAAATAATCGTTTATATTATAAACGGTCATGTGACATTGTAACCTGAAGGGGAAATGAAATGCTAAGGCAACCTTGAAGCGAAATGAATTGTAAACGGTTGTGTGATATGGTCTATAAATAGACGTTTATATTATAAACGGTCATGTGACATTGTAAACGACTTCCCTTGAAAAAAAAGAAGAGTTATTTCCCTTGAAAAAAAAAGTTATTTCCCTTGAAAAAAAGAGTTATATCCCTTGAAAAAAAAAGAGTTATTTCCCTTGAAAAAAAGAGTTATTTCCCTTGAAAAAAAAGAGTTATTTCCCTTGAAAAAAATAGTTATTTCCCTTGAAAAAAAAGAGTTATTTCCCTTGAAAGATCCTGGATTGATTAGTAGTATAGATACTGGGGGTATCAGGCGAGTTTTCCCGAGCGGGGTGCTTGAGAAAACTAATGAATATGTTGAGGGGTTGATTTAGGCGTGACTTACATTTAGATCTTGGTGATATAAATGAGAGTTATGCTTAAGTCCCCCCCTGGCATATTTCACTAGTTATTCTCATTCCCTGCGCGGGAGGGAAACTGGCCTGGTACCCCCAGTATCTATACTACTCAGTTGCATGTTTTATTCTTTAAATTCTATCTGTCAGGATGACATTGGCAGGCAATGAGACAGTTGCACTTTTATTGCAATTAAGTATCTAATAAGCTTTTTAATATGTTTATTACTTATAATTTAAAAAGCTAATAAGCTGTTTGTTTAATAAAGTTCTAAAAATCTAAATATGTAATACCTTAACGGCTTTTTTGACAGTTTTGGTCAATTTGACAGAAGTTTGTTTTGAATTTTGCCGCAAGTGCAAATGCTGACATTCACCTTTTCAGCTCAGTATTTATAGTGGTTGATCCTGACGACAGGATATACAACCAATCACTGCTCGTTAGGATTACCATCAACCAATGAAAAGACATTTATCATTGTGTCCGCCAGGTTCGCTGCGCGCCTATCGTCAGTTGTGACGTGGCCGGTGTATGTATAGAATGGACATTTATCTGAAATATTTTGTAAGGATGCAATGCGGGTCCTGACACATCAAAATCACAGTTATAATACATATAAGCAAAATAACTTTAACAAATACACAATAATTCAGTTCTACAATTATGTCTAAATGTGTACATAACATGGTATATTTGCATGGGTCAGCAATAATACAGCATTCAACATTATACAGGATGTCAGGATAGTGATTTAACTACGCCATTTTATTACAAGAAATAGTCCCTGAACGCTATCTCATTTAACAATATTCAGCTGGCTTGCGCAACGTCGGTGGTTCTACCCAGGTGCCCGCCCGTGCACGAAAATTGCCCGGAGGGGCACCTGGGTTCTTCCTACACCAGTGTAAGCTGGAAAGTCGCCATATGACCTTAGCTGTTGGTGCGACTATAAAATCCAATTCAATTCAATTCAATTAATTTAACAAATATAAAATGAACAAGAACAATTAATTTACACTGAAATACTATTCCTTTATTTGGAGAAGTTTAAGTACCATTAAATTAGTGTATCCTTGTACAGGCAGAAGTTTTAATGAATTGAATTGAACTGACAGGACAAGTACAAAATGGCGGCCTCCATGAAGCTTTTGTCAGGAATGTGCAGTGCAAATAATTAACAATTGCTAAGTAAATACAGAAAAACGGTGATTATGGATATTACCTGATGATAAATGAATGATGGGAGAATTGATCTGAACTGATGAAAACAATAAATAACATACATTTACTGTAATAATTACCTTCAAATATGGATAAACTGTGTGTGCTAAACAACCTGAACGAACAACTCAACACAAGGTAATATTTGGTTACTTCATACCCATTAGCATTCATCTAATAGTCCATTTGATACATATTTGATTCAGACAAATATATCTGGGGCAAGGCCCATGGCCCTTACAATAATGTATGCGAAGTTTCATTTTCCTTTAAAGCTGTACACGCCATATTTTAACTGGTAATAACTCATGAATATGAATGAGTCACGTGTGAAGTAGTTTCGTAACCTTTGACCTTCCAACAAAATAACTGATAGGGTGTTGTTTAACCAAGATCACTATTTGTAAAAAGTTTCAAGATTGTAGATCAAACATTCGTGAATAACAGCAGGGAAGGAATTTGCCATGATCAGGTTACAGTGACCTTGACATATGACCTACCAAGTTTAAAATTAGTAGGGGTTGTCGTTTCAACATTGGTACTATTTTTGTAAAATTTCAAAAGTGTTGATCTAATAGTTACAAGTTACAGTGAGGAAAATGTCTAAGGATTCAGTCATGTCAGTTCAATGTGACCTTCATGACCTACTGAACCCAAAAGTAATAGGCTTCCTCCTCTGACAAAGGACAATGCACCTATGCAGTTTAATAAGACTTTAGTGTGAGTATCATATTTCCGGGATTGTCATTTGCAATGTGTATGTCCATATGAAATCATGGTGACCTTGACTTTGACCTACAAAGCCCAAAAGTGATAGGGTTCCCCCTCTCACCAAGGGCAATGCATCTACAAAGTTTCATGAGTGTAGGTATTATACTCCTAGGCCCAGTTGTTCAAAGGTGGGTTAGCTTAATCCCTGGTTAGTGTAAACTTTCAAAGTACATTTTCTCATAAAACTATGTTTTGTACTACTACAAGTCTTTAATTTGCATTTCTTCTTAACATAATGCTTTCACATGCTCAATTTCTGGTAGAAATAGTTATTTATCGGAAATTCAGAGATATCTGAAATTGTGGCTTAATGCTCGGTTACGTTACACTGGGACCTGAGGTTAACACTTGGAAATGTAACTGGTGACTATTACTTTTGACCTAGTGACCCCAAAAGCAACAGGTTCCTCCTCTGATTAAACGCAGTGTATCTATGAAGTTGCATGAGTGTGAGTGTTGTGGTTTCACAGTTATCTGGCGAAATGTTTATTTCCATATAAGGTCATAGTGATCTTGACATTTGGCCTACTGACCCCAAAGACAATAAGGTTCTTTCTCTTGCCAACGTCAAGCACATACTAAATTTCATGGTCTTATGGTTTTAATATTATCGCGCAGAATGCATATTACAACAAAAAAATGGCATAAGGTCACAGCGACCTTGACCATTGACATGCAAACCCTAATGAAATACAATATTTTCTCATACCAAGGGCAATGTACCTATGAAGTTTCATGAATGTAGGTGTTATGGTTTTGAAGTTATCCCACGAAATGCATATTTCCATATAATGTCACGGTGACCTTGATTTTTGTCCAAATGATCCAAAATCAATAGGGTTCCACTCCTCACAAAAGTCAATAAACCTAAGAAATGTCTTGAGTGTGGGTGTTATAGTTTTGAATGCCTATTTCCATATAAGGTCATTGCCACCTTGACCTTTGTCCCACTGAACCATAATCCATAGGGTTCCTTCTCTCACCAAAGACAATGTACCTATGAAGTTTCCTAAGTGTGGGTATTATGGTTTCAAAGTTATCAGATGGAATGTCTATTTTCTTATAAGATCATGGTGACCTTGACCTTTGAGCTACTGGCCCCAAAAGCAATAGGATTTTTCCTTTCACCTAGGGCAATGTAGCTATGAAGTTTTATGAGAGTAGGTGTTAAGGTTTTGAATTTATTGTGCGGAATGCAGGATTCCATATAAGGCCACTGTGACCATGACCTTTGACCTACTGGCCCCAAAGGCAATATGCGTCTTCCTAATGTACCTATGAAGTTTTAGGAGTGTAGGTTATGAGTGTAGGTGTTGCTGTTTTGAAGTTATTGTGTCGATCGAAACGTTTTTCTTTACCCTCGCCTTGTTGCATAACGCATTTTGGCGAGCATTTCAATAGTTGATTACGGAGTGCAGATGGGTCCAGGAACGGCAGTATCCCTCGTCCAAGTAGTTTACCGTAGATAGCAGCAGTAGAGTTGACTGAAGAAATCCAGCGATGTTTACTGTAGGTGGTTAACTTTTCTCAAAGAAGATTAGTTGTAGAAATTGAAGATATTGCCTGCCAAATTGTGACTAGGTCAATCCGATTGCCGGCTCGAAATCTAAACAGCCAAACAGGAGATTAGTAGCGCCAAATGTGTCCGAAGTAGGTTAATCCAGCTGCACATGTTGCCCGTGTTTCTGTTGGTGATTTCTCCCCCAGTCATTCACGCCGTCGTATAATGGTCTGATTTCCTACATCATACGACATGCGTACATGCAGGTTAATCCAGCATTCGGTGCCCTTGATGATGCCGTAGGTTCCCCATTGTCTCCTGCGGGAGCTAACAGTGACAAGGTGTATCTCGGCGACGGTAGTTTTCAGTAGAGGCCATGCCGTTTTTTATTTATGTTTAGCGTCCGCGTGCGCCTAGGTTTTCACGTCATCAACCAAAAAAACAACAACAGTTTGTATGTCAGAATATTTTACGAAAGCAATGCCATTTACAAATCTGCGACGATAACGCCGTAAATATTTGTCTCTACATGTTAATAAGGTCAGAAGATTGCATAATAACATTATGAACATGATGCAAGCGTTCATTGAAGCAGACTGGAATTGTACCACGGTGAATTCATTCTATACATACACCGGCTACGTCACAACTGACGATAGGCCTCTATACTAAGACGCATTACCCAGCAAAATATGGCTTTTGTCTACATACGCATACGCATAACCGCCAACGGATTACTTTATATTTCAATAACATTTTGTAACAAATTATTTGTTTGTACAAACACAGGAGTTCATAGTTTAATAAGTAAAACCTAATGCTTTTATTTACCATCATTTTACCGTCTAAACATAACGCTTTCTCTTTCATGACTTTTGAAGTACTTTCATTTTCGATTTATAAATAGGCATTATGCTAATTAGCCACGAGTTACTCAAGAGGTAGCGACAAACTATATCGGTCAACTTGTGACAGATATAGGTGGAGGGACTATAATCCTTAGAAATACACACACACATATTGGTCTAAATATGGATCTGACACGGGTACGTATATAGAAACCTGTCAAAATTTGAAGATAGTGGCCAGTCCTCCCCAAAATATAACTCGCAGCAGACGGTATTATTATTTACACCGCCATTGACTACCGGCATGCCTTGCGCAGAATCACACAGGTCAATCGCGCAGCGACACCTGTCGGACACAATGCGGTGAATTTACTCGTTTTTGGCGGTGTGAATGCACCGTCAGTGGTATGAGGGGAGATTTCAATGGCATTCTAGGAATGTGACAAACCTAACAGCACTATGCAACACTACGCTAGAAGAAGTAGTCTCTCAAGCATGCCTTTAATTTGATGCCCTAAATAAGAAACAATGTTCAGAATAAAGGCAATTTATTATTTATTTAGGTCATACATACCTATTTTATCAAAATTTCACTTAGTCAACTTTTTATCATCTGTTTAAAAGGTTATAACTCTGGTTATAATCATGCTACAAGCAGACGGGATATGTATCAAAGAAAGTGTATCATGTTCCTGAAAATAGAACACTGGCTCGCTGAAGGGCATAATATATTATATAGAGTGGAGTCTTGGTGTGGAGTCTTGGAATGGAGTGGAGTGAATAATTGGAGTGACATTGGAGTCACATTTTGGGAATCTACGGAAGCTAATTCGGGCCATATGACTTAGCTAAAATATGTTTAAATATGAAATTGGTAATGAATATCAATCATCTGAAACATCACTGAATGTAAAAAACAAACCATGGAAGTTACATTTACAGCACTTCCATTTCCCATTCATTCCAACACTTACAAAAAGCACCGCTCATCAGTGCCTTCAGCACTTTGATTTAACTTGCACACACATTCTATTGGTTTTTTATAAAGTAAACAAGAGGTAAATGAGGTGCAGTACTTATGGCGAGCAAAATAATTGCTGTTTGCGTTAAAGAGAACGACAAAATCATTTTACATTGGTATGTTATACAAATTAATTCGCAACAAACGTTCTCTTCACTGTTTGAAAATAGTATAGATGCAAGTGAAAAATCCACGCCTGGGGCTAGGTTTAAACATCCCATTGATTTGAAATCTACAACTTGTTCAAAATGCCGAATTATCACAAGTTGTGACAGTATTGAAGTGGGGTGGGGCTTGCTAGTGAAGGACACTCTTGAGTGTTTTAACTTGAGCCGAGTTTCTTTCGAATTGAAGCCAACACAATATATTTCTAGTACACAGAACTTTTCTATATGAGTTTCCAAAATGCTGTTTTCTAGTCAATTTTGTTATTGTTTTAACTATCCTTTATTAAACTTAGTTTTATGAGAAGGTTGTGTTTATACTCATTTATTGAACTCACAACCTTAGCATGTCAGGTTTGATCTCAGGTTTTATGTGCTTTGTTTAAATGAATTAAGCTATAAATCCAAAAGATCTTATGTTTATGTATTATGAAAATCATATAAGTATAATTATACTCAAAAGCAGTAAATAATACTTGAACATTCCAAGTACTGAAAGTTAATACTAATATGTGTATTATTTTTGACAGAGTCATTCGATGTCTATATGAGTTTCCAAAATGCTTGTCTTCTAGTCTATTATGTTATTGTTTTAACTATCCTTTATTAAACTTAAGTTTTATGAGACATCTTCATAGTTTAAATGAAGGTTTTAAATGTTTTACATCATGTTTTGTGACCATTTTTGCTGTATTAATGTTTTGTTTTTCGAACAGAGTTTGTGTGTTTTTTTTAAATAGGTAAATAGGTTTCGCGAAATTGAGTTGAAGCTAAACAAAAAAATAAAACGGCTTGGCCAGATGTTTATCAATCTCCCCTCTTTAGGACCACGTTAAAAATAAAAACATATTTACATAAAATGTTTCCGCAGCTTATCTTCAATATACCATGGTGGGGAGATACCAGACAGCGGCACGTGTTGCGGGGTCACCTTGCTCCAGACGGCCGTAACACGTCCTGCCTGTTCGATGGTCTGAGCTGGAATGGATGTTCAAAATTATTGTGTGCAATGCATATTTCAATATAAGGTCATTGCGAACTTGATCTTTGACCTACTGAGCCCAAAATTGGGTTCCTGCTTTCAACAAGGGCGATGAACCTATGAAGTTTCATGGGTGTAGATGTTACGGTTTTGAAGTTATCATGTAGAATTTATATTTCCATATAAGGTCAGTGACGTTGCCTTTTGGACCCAAAAGAAATAGGGTTCCTATTCATGTACCTATGAAGTTTTGTGAGTGTAAGTGTTATGATTTTGAAGTTATTGTGCAAAATGCATATTTCCATATAAGGTCACTGTGACCTTGACCTTTGACTTACTGGCCCCAAAAACAACAGGTTTCCTCCTCACACCTACGGCAATAATCCTATGAAGTTTTATGAGTGTAGGTTTAGGATTTTGAAGTTACTATTTGGAATGCATATTTCTATATACGGTCGCTGTGACCTTGACCTTTGACCTAATGGCCCCAAAACCAATAAGGTTCCTCCTCTCACCTAAGGCAATGTACCTATGAAGTTTCATGGGTGTACGTGTAATGGTTTCGGAGTTATCGTCCGGAATACGCACTTGTTTACGGACGGACGGACAGGCAGCCAGGCAGACAGACAGATAGACGGACAACCCCATACCGTAATACGTCCCGTTTTAATTCGGTATTCTATCACTGGTGAATTTTACATTGGTTTTATGAAAGTATAATAAAACATTGATTTTGTTTTCAATTTAATTAATTTTAACATATCACCATATTACAATAATTCATAAACAATACATAGATGACTATAAATATTGAATACTGAATACAATACCTCCAGACAGGGTCTATTGTGATTTAACAAATGAAATACAGAATTTTTGGTTAACAAACATTTTCTGTTACAGTGATTTTACAGTTTCTATCTACATTAATATATTGGAGAATCGAAGTCAAAGTATTCGTTTCTTATTCATTCAAATTGTATAAAAAAGCAGGCCTGCCAAATCTCCGGATTTGTCAGTCGCTCTCCGGATCTTCAGATTTAAGTGTACAATCTCCAGGTTTTCCATCAAAACAGTGATTCCTTCAGTAGCATAACGACATGCGTAATAGCAGCAATATATCTGTGGCTCCTTTAATTGGTCAAGCTAATTGAAATAGCAAATTTGAGGAACCAGCAACTCCTTCTGTGTGGTATCACTATAACAGCTGCTGCCGTGTAGGATGATTATAATTTGTTTTAGAGTTATGAAGACTTTTTTATTTGCATTTAGCACGCATCTGTGTAATAAGGTAAGTGCACGTCCATGAAAAAATAGTTGTGGTAGAAATTAAACGAAGTCTTCCTAATCAAATTACGCTGTCCTCCCTAAAACAAACTATTTTTGTGCATGGTGAAGTATGCTAATGTATTATTTTCTATAACTATCAAACAATGCATCAACTTGTACTAATTGCATAAATAATTTAAATTTGCGTTTAAAAAAAAATCAAAATTTCCATTTAAAAATGCTCTTCGCGCGCTTTATATCTTAAATTTTAAAAATCTCAGGATGTTGTTTTAAAAAGTTTTGGCAGGCGTGTCACTTTATCGATTAAATATCTATTTAATATCAATAAATATATATTTAACAAACTAATTCTTCTTAGTAATGTCTTAGTTGTCCTTAGTGGTCATTTAGTTGTCATTAGTGGTCCTTAGTACTAATGACGTCCTCGCGCCTTGTTACCATATATGGCAAAATGTTCACTGATTGACTGTTTTCATTGCTCACAAAGTGTAAGCACAGAGTCGAAATTTCGAAAATGTTCATCAGTGATCCAGTAAAACCTATTAATACGCTTCTTATACACACAACTACAAAATCGAATAGAAATGAGCAGTTTTCCCCTTTTATTATAGGAACTACATTTGATACACCTCGGAGATTTACATGTAATTAGTGGTGGTAAACCTCTATACAAACACACCATTTTTAATGAATACCGGAAGTATATGAATTAAAACATACACTATACAATTAATGCACCATCCAGACGTGTGTTAACTTTGTAAGACAAACGTCTGTGGGTGTGTTGTTCTAAGGAGTATAGTCCCTCTTCCCTATTAAATGTCTGAAACCTTGTAATTCAAAAAGCTTTTTTAAAATCGGTGGGCGTGTTCACCGAGATTCTGGTTCTGATTGGCTGACACATACACCCCGACTTGTAGTCTTGATCATCTGCGACGCTTGCTTGTTTTCAAGACAAACGTCTAGATAAGTCCTCCTCAACTTTGCCGATACCTTGGTAAGATTTCTGATTGGCTGAGACAGGAACACCTGCTATCCAAGATATACCGAAAGGCAGAAAGACAATATATTTATATATATACAAAGAGGGTAACCTCATCATTATATCAATCCTCCGTGGTGCCACTGAGTTCCGTCGGTGTGTTCTTGGGCAAGACACTTTCCCTTAGCCTCGTCCGATCTTCATCATTATATCAATCCTCCGTGGTGCCACTGAGTTCCGTCGGTGTGTTCTTGGGCAAGACACTTTCCCATAGCCTCGTCCGATCTTCATCATTATATCAATCTTCCGTGGTGCCACTGAGTTTCGTCGGTGTGTTCTTGGGCAAGACACTTTCCCTTAGCCTCGTCCATCGGATCAGGACGTAAACCGGGCGGTCCCGTGTATCGGTCTTACCTCCGAGCACGTTAAAGAACCAAAGGAATATATTCGATCACTTTTCATCCGATCTTTACCAAACTTTACCAGATGGTTAATATCAATGAAAGCTCAGCATTTTTTAAAACCCAGCCAGATTGGACCAGTAATAGCGGAATTATGGCCCTTGATTTAGTTAAAAATGCTATATTTTGGTTCGTTAAGATAATAGAGCCGTCATTTTCATCCGATCTTTACCAAAGTTTAACAGATTGGTAATATCAATGAAAGCTCGGACATCTGACATGGGCTCTGATCTTTTCCACACTTTACAAACATCACCAGTGTTGCTCGGAAGAGTTCAAAAACCAGCCACATAGGAACAGTAAAACCAGAGTTATGGCCCTTGACTCTCTTAAAAATGCTACATTTGACATTTCTAACATTATAGAAACTTCATCTTTTATTGGATCATTACCAAACTTGGCCAGATTATTAATATTAATGAAAGATCAAACGAGTTCTGAAACCAGCCAGTTCAGACCGGTTACACTGGAGTTTTTTTAAAAAAAAGCTAGATAGGTATGAAACCACTAATTACATTCCCCATAGAACTCATTGTTAAAATGCTACATATATTGATGATTTGCTGCAACTTCATTTCAAGTTCGGATAATCCAACAGTGTCATTTTCATATAGAAATAGCATTGCCTTCGAAAACTCGTAAGAATCTGTGCTGTCGCAGGATATGTAAGAAAGTTGTTGTTGATTTACTAAACAAGTCACGGGTACAGCGGTTTTCATTGATAGTTACTCACGAAGTTGCTAACGAAGTGTATGCATGTAAACCTGTAGATTAAAAAAAAATGGAAAATGCTCATCAATCAGCCATTAAAATATATACACTTTTTATAAATTCAACAACAAAATCGAATAGAAATGCGCTATTTTCCCCTACTATAATCCGGGATTACTTTTTATAATAGGAACTACATTCGATTAATGGTTGTAAACCTGTATATATTTGCCTCGTTAACACGAAAGGGATTTTATTTTTCTTATAACCATGAATGAGATATTGACCTGACACTTGGTGCTTAGGTAGCGTCATTGAAAAAGAAGCTTGGGATTGCATTTCGAATCACTGTGGTCAAGGTCAATTTTACTAAAAATAGAAAATCAGTTTCCGCTCAATAACTTTAGCTGGGATTGAGATACTGGTCCGAATCTTGGTGTGCATGCATCTTATATGAAAATTAAGCTTCAGAATGAATCTGGGTCACTAGGGTTAATGTCAAGGTTGCGGTTACTAGAAATAAAAAAATGATATCCGACAATAACTTTAGTTAGGAATGAGATATTGAATCTTGATGTATAGGTAACTTTTTATAAAAAAGGAAGTTTGAGATAGTAATTGAGGTCACTGAGGTCAAGGTCACTGTAACTAAAAATAGAAAATTGGTTTTCACAATAAAAGCTTTAATTAGTTAGGAGATATTGGCCTGAAACATGGAATGTAAGAACCTTATATAAAAAGCAAACTTGGGATTCCATTTGAGTTAACTGGGGTCAGGGTCAATGTCACTGTTACTAATAATAGAAGAAATGATGTCCGCACAATTAGGACAAAACACGAAGAAAAGTGATAGTTAGTTATAAAATATGTCGTCTCTTCTTTGAATGCTCTTATGTATGAAAACTGACAGTTTTTAGCTCTACTGGCCAAAGGCCAGGAGGGCTTATGCGATCACTTTTCGTCCGTCGTCCGTCTGTCTGTCCGTCTGTCTGTTAGTAATTTTATAAAATCGACATCTCCTCTGAAACCGCTTGAAGGATTTTGATGAAACTTCATCATAATATTACTTGGGAGGGCCCGTCTCAGATTTAAGTTGTTCGCGGCCGGCAGTCATCCAAGATGGCCACCATGGCTAAAATTAGGTCAAATTTAAAGAAATTTCAAACGACATCTCCTCCGAAACCACTTATTCCATTCATGTGAAATATCATAAACAAGTTCCCTGTGTTGGCCTCTATCAAGTTTGTGTTTTTCGTTATCGTCGAATAATCAAAATGGCTGCCACAGCGACCCAAAGTTTACATAGAGTTATATAGGAAAACGTTAAAAATGACATCTTCTCTGAAACCGCGTGAAGGATTTTGATGAAACTTAAATCACAATGACCTTTGGGATATTTCCTCCCAGATTTGTGTTTTTTGCGGCTGCCAGTCATCCAAGATGGCCACCATGGCTAAAACTAGGTCAAATTTAAGGAAATTTCAAACGACATCTCCTCCAAAACCACTTATTCCATTCTTGTGAAATATCATATACATGTTCCTTGGGCTGGCCTCTATCAAGTTTGTGTTTTTCGTTATCGTCGTGGTTTTGGAGGAGATGTCGTTTGAAATTTCCTTAAATTTGACCTAGTTTTAGCCATGGTGGCCATCTTGGATGACTGGCAGCCGCAAAAAACACAAATCTGAGAGGAAATATCCCAAAGATCATTGTGATTTAAGTTTCAAAATGGCCACCACGGCGACCCAAAGTTTACATAGAGTTATATAGGAAAAGGTTGAAAAATGACATTTTCTCTGAAACCGCTTGAAGGATTTTGATGAAACTTAATCACCATGATATTTGGTATTGTCCTTCTCCAATTTGTGTTTTTCGCGGCCGCCAGTCATCCAATATGGCCGCCACGTCTAAAACTAGGTCAAATTTAAGGAAATTTCAAACGACATGTCCTCCGAAAACACTTATTCCATTCTTGTGAAATATCATAAACATGTTCCTTGGGTTGGCCTCTATAAAGTTTTTGTTTTTCGTTAGTGTCGAATAATCAAAATGGCCACCACGTCAACCCAAACCGGTTGAAGCATTTTGATGTAACTTAATCACAATGATCTTTGGGATAGTCCTCCTCAGATTTATGTTTTTCGCGGCCGTCAGTCATCCAAAATGGCCACCATAACTAAAATTAGGTCAAATTTAAAGAGATTTCAAACGACATCTCCTCCGAAACCACTTTATCCATTCCAGTGAAATATCATATACATGTTCCTTGGGTTGGCCTCTATCAAATTTGTGTTTTTTGTTATCGTCGAATAAAAAAAGAAGATCTTTAGGATAGTCTCCCTCAGATTTGTATTTTTCGCGGCCGGCAGTCATCCAAGATGGTCACCATGGCTAAAACTAGGTCAAATTTAAGAAAATTTCAAACGACATCTCCGAAACCACTTATTCCATTATTGTGAAATACCATAAATATGTTCCTTGGGTTGGCCTCTATCAAGTTTGTGTTTTTCGTTATCGTCGAATAATCAAAATGGCGACCACGGCGACCCAAAGTTTACATAGAGTTATATACGAAAAGGCTAAAATTGACATCTTCTCTGAAACGTCTTGAAGGATTTTGTTGAAACTTTATCACAATGATCTTTGGGATAAGTGCACCTCAGATTTGTGTTCAACATGGCCACCATGGCTAAAACTAAGTCAAATTTAAGGGAATTTCAAACGACGTCTCCTCCGAAACCACTTAATCCATTCCAGTGAAATATCATGTACATGTTCATTGGGTTGGCCTCTATCAAATTTGTTTTTTTCGTTATCATCGAATAATCAAAAAGGTTGCCATGGTGACCCAAGGTTTACATAGAGTTATATAGGAAAAGGTTAAATATGAAATATTCTCTGAAACCTTTTGAAGGATTTTGTTGAAACTTTATCTCAATGTTTGGCGTCTATTAAGTTTGTGTTTTTTGTTTTCTTGCAATAATCAAAATGGCCGCCATGGCGACCCAAAGTTTATATAGGAAAAGGCTAAATATGACATCTTTACACAGTAGAGCGTCTACAGGCCCTCTTGTGCCTCTTGTTTTTAATAAGTTCGTGCTTTCTGTTGTCATAAGTTCTATACATTTTGGTATGTTTAGCCGTTTCCT
Source organism: Cyrtodaria siliqua (assembly GCA_037043455.1). Lineage (NCBI taxonomy): Eukaryota > Metazoa > Mollusca > Bivalvia > Adapedonta > Hiatellidae > Cyrtodaria > Cyrtodaria siliqua. Next base: position 52,045 of record JAWPHD010002476.1, read on the forward strand.
GAAATATGTGTTGACATATTCTTTGCTTATATCATGATATAGTGGAAACTCCAATACAAAGTGGAATTCGTCTTCTAGTGTATTGCAAAATTGGAATTTTATTTCAGATCTTGGTATTTTATTTGGCCATTGCCCAGTTTCTATTTCTAACCTATGACTAGAGAATCTATGTTTTGTAAAAAGAAAGTTCTAAATTTATTTATATTGGAGTATGTCTAAATAATATTTGACCCTGAAATCTGATCTTATTCTTAACGTACTAGCTCTAGTGGAAGCCATAATTTGACATTCCAATTTTGTATAAACATATATCCTTAACTCGTTCTTTAAATATATTTATGAAGTATGTTGTGTTTTCTACTCATTGAACAAAACTAACTCCATTAAATCCTGTTCGTTCCAATAATCCTTTAACTTGAGATGCCCAATCTAATTTGTTTTGGGTTTACAATCAGATCATTTAGCATAACATTATTGGCGGCGCGCCAGATGCGCATTCTATACATACACCGGCTACGTCACAACTGACGATAGACTGATACTGATCAGAAGCGCAGCGAACTACGGCGTGGTATTCCAGTGTGGCAGCACTATAAAGAAACCATTGAGTTCGCTGCTTCAAGTAGACATATCATCACATCACACAACAACACACAGATAAAAGTCCAGACATTGTGCCTATAATCGTCGGGTAGGACGCCTGTCGTAGGTGGAGGGACTATAATCCTTAGAAATACACACATACGCGAACCTGGCGGACACAATGGCCAGAAGCGCGCTGCCTATATTGGGATTGTTTTGGAGGAGCACGTGACTTGTTGTTGTTGTTGTGTTGTTGTTATTGTTGTTGTTATTGTTGTTGTAAAAATGTTGAGGGTAAAAGACTGACCAAAATGTTGGGGGAAAATTTGCAAATAATACACATGTTTGTTTCCTCTTTTTGAAAACATTCTGCGCCGCCCTGATGCTTTGCATCCGCTTCTTCTTGTACACACCTGTTTTATATATTTACGATCTCTCGCGCGTATACTTTTTAACCAAAATCGTATGATATAAACCATACGATGACTTTTTAAAGGGACTCTCCCGAGTTCTCCGTATGCGAAATTGTTTTGAGTTTGTGTCTTAACACATAAAGGCTGTTTTCAAAATTTAAGGTGTACTTTTTATAGCCTTTCCGCATTTGAGAATCCGCATACATCTGCGCCATAATTTAAAATAGGCAAACTGAGTTTGTCGAAAAATGTCTAAAGTATGGCTAACAGATAAGTCCGTAAATTGACTTATATAGGATTTTATGTTTTTTTTAAAGAATAGTTTATTTCATACAAAAGGCCATAGGCCCATGAGTACACAAATGCTTATTTAACAATATACAAAATATCAATAAGTGAATAATAGATTTCTTTTTATATGACCTCCAAACAAACCTTTTAATAATAACTATGCAGTATATCTAATCTATCTTGTGGCCCTTGTTTGGTATCCGAAAATATCACGATGTCATCAGCATATAGTAGTAGTAACAGCTTTGACATTCCAGTATCGATACCTTAAAACCATGCAATGTTCTTCTAAGTCATTCACATACATGGAAAATATGAAAGGTAACAAACAATCCCGTGGGTCTTTCCCAGAAAACAGATAAAACTGCCACTAAGCTGGTTTTCATATGTAACTCTTGATTATATTTGTATACAATGATTTAATAACATTTATAATTTTTCCTCGGACTCCATATTGTATTAGTTTATGGAATATATTTACTCTAACCAACAGGTCAAAGGCTTACTTAACATATATTGTTTTTCATTCAATATACGATGTAGCAAACCACGCAGTACAAATATGTTATCTAATATGTTGGTACGGAGTCTAAAATAGTGTTGCTCTTGCACGCCGTTATCATATGGGGAAATCGTACACTAAGTTTGATTGAACCCCGTTCAGCAGTTCAGGAGAAGATATGGTAACAGACGGACGGAGGGATAGACGGACGGACGGATGGAAAGAACAGACGGACAATCGGCGGCAATGTTAATATAAGATCTACCCTGTTTTATTCAAAAGGTGGGTATAATAATTGCGCGTTGTGTATATAAAATCAGCTTCTTCGTTATTTACTTCTCCGGCGCAGTAACTCCATTGTTACCAGTTCAACAGAATACGACACTGCAACCAGTCGTCTGCTTAGTCATCTTTTGGAAGACCACGTGTTCCTGTCTCCTAGAAACCATGTGCTCCAGTACCAGCAGTGTGCTTTGGTTCCCGTCATAGAACTTGCGAATGAAGTTACCGTGTATCACTGGACGCGTAGTTTGATAAATAAGAAGAACATATTACAGCAATGTAGAATGATGTTTTTAGCTTTAAGTGCGAACTATGCCCGTGGATCTAGTTTATCAATATGTTAACGGTAAAAAGGTGTTTGTCTTCCAAAATGTCATGACGCCATGAATATCTTTTAAAATAAATGACTGTAAACAACACATTTATTGTAAACAACGCATTTATTGTTTTATAAGTTATTCAAAATAAGGAAGCACATCCAAACAAACAAAATAACAATTTATTTAATTTCTTTAAGGGACACACGGCAATCTTTCACATTTTTGCATATCAATATTAAGCAAACGTCCATAAAAGGATATCATAAAAGGGTATTCTTTTGTAAAATAATTTGATAAAAAAAATCTTAAAGTAGCGGTGTCCTCGTTCCGTTAGTTTGGTGAAGATATCGCAAGAACAGACACATTAGTTTCTGAAAAGATTTGTTAAAGTGTCCCCTATATTTAAATTAAACATAAATCAGCCCTTTGATTGATGGAGGAACACGAAACCCCAGGGCCATTGTAGACTAAAGTTCAGCACTATATGCAAAATATCACGACTGTAGCCCAAACTGTTCTTTTGTCAAAATCGTGAAAAGTAAAACGCGTAAACATGATAACATTTATCTTAACCGTTTTCTCTGTGTGTGTCTGTTAAATGTGAGTGGTGTAGAAAAAAAAGTATAATATTTGTCCCCAGGTCGTTTTCACATATAAGTGTGCGTTTTTTTAACATTTGTGTAAGATTTACATTTAAAGTAATATTGCTTTACATTTGTGACAGTTTTCACATACCGTTTTCGCGTTCAAGCTTCCACAATCTTATTGTAGTACCGATACATAACATAAAACATTTGATTGTCCTGGCTTGGTACTTCGTGAGATTAAAACCGAGTGGGCCTTGTAACCGGAAGTTTGTATTATTCGACAACTTATTCAGGAAAATTGCACGTGTGTCCCATATTTAGAAAGTAGTTTGTGTAGGAACCTCAAACCTAAAAAGTCTCACATATGTAAAACAAAAAAGTCACGTAAATAAATAACCTGCCCCAAATGTAATACGGTTGGTTATATATGTAAAAAAAATATTTTGTGACAAATATAAAAAGAAAAAAGTTGACAAATGTAAAATATAATTGAAAGTGACATACATTATGTGCAAAAACGGACACAAATGTAATAATGCTTCACGTGCACGTTAGGTAATTGTTTTACCCAATCATGAAAAACGTCTCTTGCACTTAATTTATTTTCTAATAGGTCAATTGTCAAGTTCACTATGACCTGTGCATAGAGTCATCAACTCGACTCAGACTAAAAATCTATTTTTTTTGCAAACCCTATCAACATAAAATTATGGGTAAGAATTGTGATTTTCAGACATTTTATGTTAAGTTACTTTAAGTTACCTTTAAAATTACTCGTTTCTGTAAGCAAATATAGTAATTTGCTTGTAAAAATGTTTTTATTTGGAATTAAAAAAAAAGAAGAGATTTTGAATGGAGTCTGAAACTAGTGCTCAAAAGTGAAAACTTATTTCCGGCTGTCATTCATAAACTATTTGCCCTTTAATCTGGAAACTTTATACAAATAATACTCTTGGTTAAACACCAACACCTATCAGTGTTTTTGTTAGAAAGTCAAAAATTAAGGTCATATGGACCTGACACCTAGAGGAAATGATTTTAACATAACAACTTTAAAGGGAATATAGGCATACAGGCAAATAATCTTAATTATTGAGAGTTTTGACAAACTTGGAAAACATTAAAGAATTTTCAAAATCGGATGATAAACAAAGAAGATTGATACTGGAGCCGCCTTTCTGAGGTAAATTACTGGTCCTATAATGAATAATTACACTTTAGTATACTTAATTTTCATACGTTTGCTTTCTTTTTTTCCTTTTTTTAATTATAAATCGGTAAAATAACATAATTATAAATATTCCATAATTGGTAATTTGCAACTATGATGTCATAGTAAAATGGCGGCTTCCATATCCGTTTCAAAACAATCTTCAAATAGTCATATTTTCTTTGTTTTTTATCATCCGATTTTGATTATTTTTTCAACCTTTTTCATGTTTTCCAGTTTCTCCGTCATAGAAGAATATAAATTCAAATTCTTGTTTCAATCCGAAGTAGTATTTTAGCTGATCGATATGCACAGTATTTATTGAATTGTGTATAATCCCTGCACAACAAAGTATACATTACGTGGTCCCGCCTTAATTTTATTAAGCGATGGCAAAGCTTATATTAGCAGGATTTTATAACAAATATTTCGACAATAAAACGCGTTTAACTGAAAAAATGCGATAACCTGTTTAAAATTACCTTTTCAATGTTTTAATTTTTCAACATGCTAACTTTATAAGCCGAAATTAATGTTTTATTTCATACCCAAGCCAACCCCGTTTTCGCTTCTTGGAGAAGGGTTGGATGAGTTATGAAAGTTAATACTCGAACCACGTAATGTGTGTGTATACTGGAAGCAGTCTGTCCATCCGTTTGTCTGTCTGTCTGTTTGTCTGTCGACACAGCCTTGTCCGATAACTGTTCCGTTATATAACTATTCAAGACAAATATAGTCATACTCATAATTTGTTTGTTTGGTGTTTAGCGTAATGTTGAGAATATTTAAGGCTACGTATGACGCTCGAATTTTTCTGTGGTCGAGGAATTCCTGGGTAGAAATAGTACTGTACACCCCCCACCATCCTCAAGAATCGACACTTTCTCAATTACAAGTGGGATTCGAACCCGCAGCGGTGAGAGACGAGAAGGTTTGCAACGCAACGTCGTTGTTGCAACCCTAAAGGTAACAACTGCATTAAAAGTAACTACAGTAGAAAGTAGAACAAAAACTGCTATGAACAATCTCAAGTGGGGTGGTATTAGTAGGCTGACCATCATGCTTTACATATCCAGTGAGACTGCATGTCTATGATGTTGATCTGCCCGCCGGCAACACTCGTTATCCGACGACCAGACGTGTTTTTGACTACATTTCGAGTCTATTTCAGTGCAAACTTCAGTAACACAGTAGTAGAACTAAAACGTTGATAAAGAATTTCAAATAGGTTGAATTTAGTAGGTCGGCTATTTTGCTTTAAAAAATCGCTGAGACCACGTATGTATGAGTTTGATTTTTCCGCCCGCAACACCCGTAATCGGACAGAAAACGCATGTTCAAATGTACCGCTGTACACACTTCAGTACTGCAGCAGTATAACAAAAACTGCGATAAACAATCTCCAGTTGGGTGGTATTAGTAGGCTGACCATCGTGCTTTTAATATACAGTGAGACTGCATGTCTATTATGTTGATCTGCCCGCCGGCAACACTCGTTATCCGACGATCAGACGTGTTTTTGACGACTTTCGAACTTTCAATCATACAGCACTAGAACCAAAATTGTGATAAACGGTCTCAAATGGTGTGATTTTAGTAGCACTACCAAAAGGCTTTAAACAAACGCTGCGCCCGCGTGTCTATGTGGTTGATTTGCCCGCCGGCAACACCCGAAACCCGACAAATCCGCAAACTTCAGTAACACAGCAGTAGAACTAAAACGTCGATAAAGAATTTCAAATATGGTGATTTTAGTAGGTCGGCCATCACGCTTTAAAAAACCGCTGAGACCACGTATCTATGAGTTTGATTTTTCCGCCGGCGACACCCGTAATCGGAAAAAAAACGCATGTTCAAATGTACCGCTGTAAACACTTAAGTACTACAGCAGTAGAACAAAATATACGATAAACAATCTCAAGTCGGGTGATATTAGTAGGTTGGCTATCAGGCTTTAAAATCCGTGAGACCGCATGTCTATGAGGTTGATCTTCCCGCCGGCGACACGACAACAAGACCTTTTTTTTGCTTAATAAGTTTCAAATGTAACGGTTGAGAACGAAGTGCGAAAGAGGTTGTCTATAAAACATGATGGTTAGAAATGGAAAGTAGAAACAACAATAAATGTTGATGGTAGTGCTTCTACTGCTCTACTGCATCTACTACTAGACGTATATACTTCTACTGCTACTGATAGTACTTGTAGTAGTTACTGCTACTGCTCCTATTGCTAGCAGTAACTAAAAAGTCACAGCATTCACGGTAGGGAAACATATATATACTTGATATTGGCGAAACGGTTGTGTTATAAAACATGATGGTTAAAAATTGAACTTATATTCTTGCGATGAGTATCTCTATTGAGATGGTGCTCTACTACCTACTGCTACTACTGGAAGTAGCTACTGCTACTGTAGCAGCAGTAGCAGTAGCAGTAGCAAACATATGATGGTTGCGAAAGGGGTTGTCTGTTCAACATGATGGCGGGAAAGTAGAAACAACATACTTGCGCAAAGAAAACATATATCGTCATAATTACGATGACTATTGACTCTACTGCTGCTACTTCTGGCAGTAGCTACTGCTACTGATGCTACTGCTGGCATTAGCTACTGCTACTACTGCTGGCAACAGTTAGTAGTAGCAGTAGCAATAGCAGTAGCAAATATATGATGGTTGCGAAAAGGGTTGTCTGTTAAACATGATGGTGGGAAAGTAAAAACAACATATTTGCACAAAGAAAACTGCTGATACTGCTGGCAGTAGCTACTGCTACTGCTGCTACTGCTGCTACTGCTGCTACTGCTGGCAGTAGTTAGCAGTAGCAGTAACAACAGCAGTAGCAAACATATGATGGTTGCGAAAGGGGTTGTCTGCTTAACATGAATGTGGGAAGTAGAAACATCATACTTGCGCAAAGAAAACATACTTACGATGACTATTGATTCTACTGCTGATACTTTACTGCTAAAGCTACTGCTGCTACTGCTGGTAGTAGTTACTGCTACTGCTGCTACTTCTGCTACTTCTGGCAGTAGTTAGCAGTAGCAGTAACGAACATATGATTGCTGCGAAAGGGGTTGTCTGATGGTGGGAAAGTAGAAACAACATACTACGCAAAGAAAGCAATTGCGATGGATATACCTATTGAGATGGATATACCTATTGCGACTGCTGCTACTGCTGGCAGTAGCTACTACTGCTGCTGCTGCTGCTACTACTGGCAGTAACTACTGCTACTGCTTCGTGTACTGGAACTATTATATATGAAAGTGACTTAGCATGCTATATTTAGAAAGTTATAGTATAATTTGTTACTTATTTAAATACTAGTACTGTCGTTTGTAATACTGTATATTCATAGATACAGCTCTTATAATTGTATAGTCTGCACCAACTACAGAGGAATGAGGTGGTCTATAGGGGAAATAGGTAGAGAAGGTGGTACAACTCCATCAGTGAAGGTATCTGAAGACATTACACAATTTCTGAATATTACCTTAATACCATACATGCATGCATAAAACAAAGTTTCGAAATACTAAACGAGGCTTCAGGCAAGAGCGAGATATTTCGAAAGGAAATTTATTGATTTGTGAAAAAGATGGCCCCTCACACACACACACTATACACACACACTCCAGCCTCCAACTTCCCATGAGGGAGGCGGATCCATCCATCAAATTGCAAAACCCGTCCCATAGTGTATGTGCATATCACTACTATGTGTCAATATTATTAAAGACATAATTTAATGTTGGTGAATTTGCATTACACAATTACTTCAGGGGTCAGACCCTTCGGTTTAAGTACTGTTTATGAAACAGTTTGGTCAGAAAAACTCGACGACTGTGTGGGTGTTTTGCTGTTAAATCGTACATGTTAATTGATATCCAGTTCATATTACTAGTACCAGTACAAGTGTACTTCGATCACAAAACGAGTTTATTGTAGCCGTAAAGCACCATATGAATTTATATTATTTATATAATTATATAAAAACTTGCCGAGTTGTCGAGTTTTTTGGCCAAACTATTTCACTAACAATAAGTAAATCAGACGGACCATTAACAGCCCATTAATGCATACGTATATAAGCAACTGAATCACAATATGATGGGTTTACTCGTAATGTTATTTTGATTGACGCTCATAAGTTTTCCAGGTCGCCTTCAATCCCTTTCATTCCAATAATCCCAAACCCCTTTCGGGGATCTAATGTCCATTTAACTTATGTCGAGCGTGTGCGCATGGGCAACGATTCTGAACACAGTGGGAACATGTAAGTAATTTATTCTCCAAAATAACCAAACATTTAACATAGCTTTTTTCAAACGACAAATGGAATGATTTGGTCATACAGTTCTTATTTCTTCTTCTGCAAAAGTGCCTTCACGGGTGCGGCTAGATCGTTCTTGTTAAGCGCTAGAACGGTTATCTTGACCTGAGCTTGATGACTCGTGCCCATCGTACCTCTTATTTCCAATTCATTGTCGTTATATACGGCGGTACTGACGTTCCAGCTGTACTTCTTCCTTGTGAAGCCAAGCTGAGGGGTACTATAGCGATAGTACATCTGATTGAACCACGAAGACGAGTGGGTGATGTCGCCGACGGCAGTAAATCCGACAGCCAGCCAGTTGCTGTAAAGGTTAAAGTCAAACGGTGCCGACCACATCACGACGAGCCGACGGTTTTTCCCGGCAACGAGCCACGATGCGGTTCCATAGGTACCCTTAACTGAACCGGACGTTTTGTGCGCAACCTTTAAAGAAGTATAATTATAATTGATTAGATGTATTTAGGAAGATCTGATATATAAGCACAGTAAGGCATTTCTAGGCATGCGTCAAAAACTGTGACGGCGACAACAAACGTTACGCCGACAACCGACAACAACTGTGATCAATGACAACAACTGCAACGGTGAGAACAAATGTGACAACTTTGACAGCGAAATCCGACATTTTCAGGCATGCGTCAAAAATTGTGACGGCGACCACAAACGCTATGCCGACAACCGGCAACAACTGTGACCGTTACAACAACTGTGGCCGTTACAACAACTGTGACCGTGACAACACCTGTAAAAACTGGGACGGCTACATCCGACAACACCAGAGACAACTGTGACGGCGACAATCTATGACGGCGACAACAAATGTTGACAACTGTGACGGCAACAACTGTAACGGCAACCATCTATGACAGCGACAACCACTGTGACAACTGTAACGGAGACAATCCTTGACGGCGACAACAACTGCAACAACTGTAACGGTGACAATCCATGATGGCGACAACAACTGTAACAATTTTAACGGCAACAATTTATGACGGCGACAACAACTGTGAAAACTGTAACGGCGACCATGTATGACGGTGGCAACAACTGAGACAACTGTGACGGCGACAATCTATAATGCGACAACAACCGTGACAGCTGTGACGGCGACAAACTATGACGGCGACAACAACTGTGACAACTGTAACGGCGACAACCTATGATGGCGACAGCAACTGTAACAACTGTAACGTCGACAATCTATGACGGCAATAACAACTGAGACAACTGTGACGGTGACAATCTATGACGGCGATAACAACTGAGACGGCGACAACCTATGACGGCGACAACAACTGTAACAACTGCGACGGCAACAACAACAGTGACAATTTATGACGGCAACAACAACAGTTACTGTGACGGCGACAACATATGACGGCGACAACAACTGTAACATCTGTTATGGCGACAATCTATGATGACGAAAACAACTGTGACAACTCTGACGACGAAAATCTATGACGAAGAAAACAACTGTGACAACTCTGATGGCGACAATCTATGACGACGAAAACAACTCTGACGATGCCAATCTATAACGGCGGCAACAACTGTGACGCCGACAATCTATGACGGCGACAACTGTTACGACGACAATCTATGACGGCGAAAATAATTGTGACACCTCTGAAAGTGACAATCTATGACGAATAAAACGACTGTGACATTTCTGATTGCCGCAATATATGACGGCGATAACAAATGTGACAACTCTGACGGCGAAAATATATGACGGCGACAACAACTGGGACAACTGGGACGGCGAAAATCTATGACGGCGACAACAACTGGGACGATGACAATCTATGACGGCTTCAACAACTGTGACGGCGACAATCTATGACGGCGACAACGACTGTAACAACTGTTAAGGGAACAATCTATGACGACGAAAACAAATGTGACAACCCTGACGGCGACAATCTATGACAGTGACAACAACTGTGACAACTGTGACGGCGAAAATCTATGACGGCGACAACAACTGGGACAACTGTGACGGCGACACTTTATGACGGTGACAACAACTGTGACTACTGTGCAATGCTTAAATACATGTTACACGCTTACTCACCTTTCTCGAGTTCTTTTTCTCTAGGGTCGTAAATGGAAGAATAACTAAACTGATGGAGCTTACTAAACATAAATGGGAGAATAAGTAAAGAAAATGAGCTTACTGAGCCTGAACGGGAGAAAAACTAAGGAGGTGTAACTTACAGCGCATAAAAGGGAGAATAAGTAAAGAAAATGAGCTTACTGAGCCTGAACGGGAGAAAAACTAAGGACGTGTAACTTACAGAGCCTAAAAGGGAGAATAAGTAAAGAAAATGAGCTTACTGAGCCTGAACGGGAGAAAAACTAAGGACGTGTAACTTACAGCGCCTAAAAGGGAGAATAAGTAAAGAAATGAGCTTACTGAGCCTGAACGGGAGAAAAACTAAGGACGTGTAACTTACAGCGCCTAAAAGGGAGAATAAGTAAAGAAAATGAGCTTACTGAGCCTAAATGGGAGAATAGCTGAACAGATGTAGCTTACTGACCCTAAACGGGAGAATAACTTAAGAGAAGGCGATTACTAAACCAAAATGGGAGAATAACTTAAGTTAAGCTAACTCACAGAGCTTACTTATGTGAAAAGTTTCGAGGACCTTGACTATGCGTGTCACAGAACACCACTCTACCACGTGTATACATTTATAAAAGATAACTTATGGAACTTAAAGAAGTGGTACTTTTGACTAAGTTGTTTGAAGGTTTCTGATACTTATTCCATTACCATTGCTTCTCTTTTCGAGGGTAGAATGGCCCGTGGTGGGACAGCCAGTGCACCATCGCCAATCGTCACTTCGGGTAGCGTTAACGTAAATTTCGTCCAGTTTTCGATTTCTATACCACAGTTGACCGCATATCCAGTGTTCATGAGTCCGCTCATCGTCGTTCCAGCGAGACTTGAACCCGCACTTATGGCGGCGGAAGCAGTAGATATGACCGTTACTGGATTAACCGCAGTGGCAACCGATATCACCGTTACTAAAACACAAAATACAGAAACGCATTTAATCATTAATGACATATTCACGGTGTCTTATTGGTACAAGGTGTTGGTCATTGTAATTGGGCGGCCTGTAATAGACAAATGGCACCGTGCGGTGTCTTACATAACTCTGAGTAATTGGGCGGCATGTGATAGACAAATGGCACCGTGCGGTGTCTTACATAACTCTGAGTAATTGGGCGGCATGTGATAGACAAATGGCACCGTGCGGTGTCTTACATAACTCTGAGTAATTGGGCGGCCTGTGATAGACAAATGGCACCGTGCGGTGTCTTACATAACTCTGAGTAATTGGGCGGCCTGTAATAGACAAAGGGTACGGTGCGGTGTCGTACATAACTCTGAGTAATTGGGCGGCCTGTAATAGACAAATGGCACCGTGCGGTGTCTTACATAACTCTGAGTAATTGGGCGGCATGTGATAGACAAATGGTACCGTGCGGTGTCGTACATAACTCTGAGTAATTGGGCGGCTTGTGATAGACAAATGGTACCGTGCGGTGTCGTACATAACTCTGAGTAATTGGGCGGCCTGTGATAGACAAATGGTACCGTGCGGTGTCGTACATAACTCTGAGTAATTGGGCGGCCTGTGATAGACAAATGGTACCGTGCGGTGTCGTACATAACTCTGAGTAATTGGGCGGCATGTGATAGACAAATGGTACCGTGCGGTGTCGTACATAACTCTGAGTAATTGGGCGGCTTGTGATAGACAAATGGTACCGTGCGGTGTCGTACTGGGCGGCTTGTGATAGACAAATAGTACCGTGCGGTGTCGTACATAACTCTGAGTAATTGGGCAGCTTGGGATAGACAAAGGGTACCGTGCGGTGTCGTACATAACTCTGAGTAATTAGGCGGCTTGTGATAGACAAATGGTACCGTGCGGTGTCGTACATAACTCTGACAAACAAAAAGGCCTGGCGGTCTCACATTATTAAATTGGTTTGTTGGTTGAATGTTGTTTTACGTCATTTTCATTAGTACGGTCGAGTTTACACGGCAATGCATCGGCACGTACCTATAAAAGTGACCTCCTTTGCTCTTCGCAGACTCCGCTATTATCTGATCTGAATGAGAACCTGTTGTACCGCAAGTCTTGAGACAACATGAACAAATGTTTAATTGCTTTTTTTAAAAATAAAAAAGAGAAGAAAATAAACATGCCATTCATGATCATTCATTTTAAGGATAATGATTCGTCAGTTTATGTACAGTAAGACAACGGATAATTTCGCTCTAAGGAAGGAATATTTCGTGTTGTGGATTTTTGCAAAAGTGTAATTATATAAAAAGTATATCTGCATAATATAGGCTATATATATGTCATATATATAAAACAAGATAATATCTTTAAAAAAGATAGTCGGCGCGTTGGGGAAGCACAATGTATAAGTGATTGATGGTCTTGAGTGAATTAATTTTTTAGCGAAATTAGAGAGTAGAGCAATATAACGTTGTCTAATGGTTTCCGATAAAAGTTGACACGGCAGTGCCAATTTGGGGAATTTGATCAAAACAAGTTAGTGCCTTCCATTGCGGAAGGCCATTGTTAGAATATTCAAAGGGCCATAACCCTGAAAACAAGAGGCCCACGAGGGCCTGAATCGATATACTTGCAAAGTGTACTCTGTTAGATGATGCTACATGCAAAATATCAAAGCTCTAACATTGTGGTTTCAAAAAAAGAAAGTTTTTAAATATATTTCCTAATATATCTATGTAAAACTGTTAACCCCCGGTGAGGGGCTTATTCTGACCCCAGGGTCACCATTTGTACAACTTGGTAAAGGATCACTGTATGATGCTACATGCAAAATATCAAAACTGTAGCCCTTGTGGTTTCAGGGAAGAAGAATTTAAATGTATAAATAAATTTAAATGAGAGAATATTTTGGTCACCATTTGTACAAACTTGGTACAGGACCACTAGATGATGATATATATATATAATATCTAAGCTCTAGCCCTTGTGGTTTTGGAAAAGAACACATCCGGGCACCTTGAAAAATCACGTGACTAGGAAATCACGGCGATATGTAATTTTTAATAGGGTTTCATTAACAGTTACCATGTAAAATTAACGCACTTTGCAAGAAAACAGAATAATCTATTTGCAATTTCAGCATTTCTATTCCTTTCTTCATCTTTTCCGGTCACGATTGAAATACAGCGTAACAAATCAACTAACGATATACCATGTATCAACAACTATACTCTATAAACAAAATCTACTAGTTTCCTGTGGCCTTTTCAGACAAATTTAGCCAATCAGCATTCAGTTTAATAAACACTGTAGGCTTTCATATTTCAACTCGAGTTTTGATAGGCTTACACAGACACACTTCCTGCGAGGCCAAAAGCCGAAAAGCCTTCCTGCGAGGCTGGCGCCGAAAAAAAAGAAATAGGAACTATAACTATAGAAATTAGTGAAACCCATATTTATTAAATTTACTGTTGGAATCATATAGATAAAACACATGCGGTAACGTTAGTCATACTTAGTGATAGGAATGTAGGTTATAATAGCGTAAATGAGTCTCCATTGCCCTTCCATAGTAAAGTTAGAATGTTGACAACCTGTTAAAAACTCAAACCTCGTTAGAATTCTGGGAAACTTACTTGATCATGCAAATAAACATGTCTGCTATTAAACATCAACAAGGAAATAGGGGGTTTAATACCTTCGAAGAAACATTTCTTCAGTTGTATACTAACACCGGGTCAAAGGTCAACACCATGTTTCTGTATTGCGCCAATATTTAATATTAATAATAAATAAAAGGTAATTAGCGACTGCGATGTCACCCACCTTCAAATATGTTATGTAATTTTCATCCCATCATAAAATGAATTTAAGTTAGTACCTAAAGTCCTTAAATTCACTAGATAAAGTAAAGGTTAGCCACTGTTCCACCTCCAAATATGTAATCATATTAATTAATTAAAATATATTTAGTGTCAATAATAAATGAAAATTTCGCGACTGTCTTGTCACCCACATCCAAATATGTAATGCTATTAATTTGTGGTAGAAGATAACTCAATGCCAGTCACAATGAGTAATCTGACATGCTGATCCCCATTTCTGCAAAATGTTTTCAAAATCTAAAATTGCCCAAATTTAAGGTATCACTTGAGACGAACACAAGCTACACACATAAGAATGGTGCAATTGCTTCTACGAGTGTTGAAAAATGTGTGAATGATTAATGCAGAAGGGTAAATCTCAGTGATATGGCATTGCCACAGATGGCAGTTACGAGTAATGATGAAGAGGATACATTTGATCTGGATTTGATTATTTTGATTAGACACATTGGTAAAATATCATCCGGAGAACATGAGCAACTATTTTCTAAATATTTTGATTAAATAATTGTCTACCAATATAGGCTATAATTACACATGGAAAGCAAAGAAGAATCAGCATCTGCATTTGAAACGCTTGACAGAGTTAGGCCGGATAAGGTTAAGGGTATATCATGGGAGCAGTGCATTACATATGCAATGCATCTGTAATGAAAGGGAAGCACAACAGTGTTCAGAGAAGAATTAAGGACAGAAAGCAAGCGGAACATTTCAAAACCTCTTACCTAGAATGCTTTCAGTGGTAGCCTAGTCAGAAATTACTACAACATTAAGCAATTCCCTGAAAGCTTGTCAGGAGGAAAAAGAAATGGAGAAAAAAGACATGTCTTAAAAACTGACCACAACTAGTCAAAATTGCAAAGAATAGAGGGTATATGGTCCTAGTTAATGTTATTACCACGATTACAAGCCAACACTGTTAGATGTTACTGGAATGCCTCCGGACACCCGGGCAACTTTGTGGCCTTTAAATAATTGTGGCCCACTTTTGAAGCCAAATCCTGAGAGAAAAATAAATATTGTTGTTCATGCATTATTTTGTAAAGCATTCACGTTTAAACACTATTTACCTTTACCTTATATTATATATTAGTAGACATCAAGTGCAACTTGAAACCAATATTCAGGACTAAATAACACTATTCCTATCTTCCAAAATGGAATACATAAATAAATCATTAAACCATCAGGAACATCAACACACTCATGAAGCACATTTGCCATCCCTTTTCAACCGCAAAATAACCGGGAATCTACCGGGCAATAGTATCACCCGAAGTTTGACGTCATTACTTTCTGCGTTTGTGACCACGTGACCCCACATGCGATATCATTTTACTTTATTTCGATAAATACTCTCTTTTTTTTTACGGTAGGTATTTATATAATGTTATATTTCTGTAATTAAACGTTTCACTTACGCTTAAAATTCAATATAATGACCGAAAACAAAAAAATAGAAAAGCAAATAAACGTACGAAATCGACTGGTCTTCCACTTTGTCTACCTAAAACTTTGCCCTTCATTTGACGTCTGCTGGTCCAGCCTACGGATTGAAAATGGCGGCGCGAAACATGACGAAAAACAAGATAATTTTGAATTCCCATGTCATGACACCAGGCGTATTACTTACATCTTACGCAAATATAACAAAGCCACCACGAAGATCCATATGAAATATTGTGTATAAAGTGTATGAGTGTAGCTGACAGTATTTCTGTCTTAGCTATAAGGACTCTTCATTAATTTTTTACAGGGGATGAGAACATACGGAGTAACATACGGAGGTATTTAATAATGAAGAAACAGTAAATCAATCAGAAATACACAGTACAAAATAATCTCCCTCTTTAACTATAAATTATTGATATTGATTATTGATTAGACACTTGTTTTTTCAAGCCCCTCTCAACTCTCAACATAAAAGAACTTTTTTTGGCGGTGAGGTGTGGACGGATAGGTGGCGGGGGTTGGAAATAGCTTTTCAGTGACATATAATTAAAGCGATTTTAAGGAGAAGACTCTAATTGCAACTTTTACATAGACATATTAGAAAAGCTTTAAAGGCTTAAAGCTCTCATATTTTGCATGTTTCATTAGCTTATAGTCTTCTTCCATGTTTTTAACATGGTGACCCTATGGTCAAATTGGCCACGCTCTGAAGGTTACAGTTTTACAAAGAGTGATATACAAAATGCTCTAAAACATCTCTGAGGTTAAAATAGCTAAATGTCTAATAGTGTACATATAACATAATAGTAGCGTCCTTATCGAGTTCATCTAAATGGTTACCGTGGGGTCACACCCTGGGGATCCAACGTTTGTATTCACTTGCTATATGGAAAACAATATTCCTTTCCAGAACCATTAGACATATTTTGACAGCTGTTTTACAGAAATGATCTGTACATCCTAGATGATCAAGTTTGTTCAACGGTGGAAAATCGCTCTTATTTTATATGGATGCTTCAGTAATCAATGAAAATATCCTTACAGAAGAAAATATTGGTTAAATTAGATTGCCGATGTCACTGAAAATAGCCAAAAACCTGGTAAACACGATGACGCATTCATTCTCCTCCTAACTTTATGAAACTTGACGAAAATAATTTCTCTGATAACAAAAAAACAGACTATAACTCGAGTAAGGCTAGCAAATTAATCAGCACGATAATTCATTATGCGAAGTTCTACAAATGATGATCCTATACAATTCGAGCGTTCACAAACGCTCTTTGTTTTTGGTTTATTGCAATATTTCAAAGAAATGTTATCGAAAACATGGAATCGTGCCATCGCTTTCGAAACTATCAATAAAAGTAAGTTTAAAAATCGAACAGGAACTGCAGCTTTCACAGAACCCAGTAAATCCCAAAACACGCAAAAAGACAAAGAAGAATGACAATAGTAATAATAAGGGCATATGACGTCACAAACACAAAAATGATTGACAGTAGGGCTACCGCCTTGGAACGGTCAGCGGCAAAAAGGCCGCTGGGGGTTTAAACCAGGTTCTAGGGTGCACCAAACCTATCACTTACCCTAATAGGCAATATAAGTAAAACACAAAGATGATCGTGTAATTACAAAAAAAAACAATAGCCTAGAAAGCCACAAAGAAGGTACTCGATGACTTGGCAGAAGCCAGAGCAACAAGAGAATAAACCATTGAGGACACGACAAGACAAGACCGCAGATAAACATCAAACGTCACCGTCCTTTTGGTCTTTAGGTAGACGTCATCATAGGGTCCACAGCCTGTCCGGTCATCGTACTATTAAAGAGGAAAGCATGGTAATGGTAGCCCTGATGGAGTACACGGTGTAAACATGACTAGGGAGGTCCGTTAAACTGTTTAACAACTGGACGGGAATCGGTGGGCATTTTGAATCTTTAGTGGGGATATTAATTATTATCCACACCATGAAAATAAGTAAAGCAAATACATCTATAAAATAACACATATAATGGCCAATTCTAAAACCCATAATGACAGAAAGTGTTGGTTTACGTAGTTACGCGATTGTTTGTGTATTTCAGTCAAAGTGGTCCACAGGCTAGAAACATACAATCTCACGATGTCGAAACCACGTGATTTTTTTGGCCGGGGGTTCACTGCACGTAATTGAGAACAACGCGCTCGATTCAGGTATATTTATGCTTCATAACTTTCTTACTATTTTGTTCAACTAAAGCGATCATACCAATACAAAGTGAGCTTTTTTCTCCGCCGCAAAAGAAAAACCCACATTTGTGACGGCGCTTTTTGTCCGCAAAGCACTTTCTGTATGCGTTTTTTCGTTCGCATTTTAATTGGCGTTTTTCCTGTACAAATTGACGCTTTTTGTCCGCACGCCTTGACAAAAGGCGTCAACTGTTGGCGCTTTTTAGTCCGCACAAATTTACGTTTTTTGTTCAAAACGCGTCAATTTTTCGGATAAAAAACGCCAATTTAAATAACTGCTAGCGCTGGAGCGTTAGGCACTGTGATTTAGTGGTACAGCGTCGGATCGTATGGTCACGGGTTCGATCCCCGCCATCACCATATGTGTTATGTCCTTGAGCAAAACACTATCACAATTCGCTCAGTACTGCTTCTACCAAGGAAGACACCGAGAGTGATTAAAATATGTTCAGAGGTGTAAAATAAATAAGTTTAAACTAAAAAGCGCCGTGCTGACTGACAGAAAGAACCAATTTTAAAACAAATGCGGACAAAAGCGACAAAACAAATGCGGACAAAAAGGTTGGAGCGCTGTGTTAAAATGGTAGAGCATCGGATCCATGATCGAAAAGTCGTAAACAAAAAAGCGCAATGGCACAGAAAGCACATATTTAAAAAAAAAGGCGGACAAAAAGCGACAAAACAACTGGGCGGACAATAAGCGCCACAACATACGTTCTCTCACCTTTTTATCATTATAGCGAAACAATTTGTTAAGGGTACTTACCGAAAACGTGCATGCATTGAACCAAAACAAGTACGGATAATCTCGCCATCTCTTTTTATGTCTAAAATAAATAAATAAATGAATAAGTAAATAAACAAATAAATAAATGAATTATACAATAAATAAATAAATAAATAAATAAATAAATAAATAAACAAATAAATAAATAAATAAATAAATAAATAAATAAATAAATAAATAAATAAGTAAATAAATAAATAAGTAAATAAATTATAAAATAAATAAATATATACTCGTATATATATAAATAAGCGAAAGGAAAAACGTAATTTCCAGCCTATTCAGAATACATTTAAGCTGCATAATGTATTTAATAAAGACAAAATTAAGCTCAAATATGCGTTTCTTTTTCCTTTCAGTATATGTAATTAAATTCTAGAAGAGTATCAAATAGACAAAACTCTTCAGTTAAAAATGTAATTGCTATATTCAATAAAATATCTGCTATAAAATAGCTGATAAACAGCTCATCGAAACCGGCTTCTTCAAGTCCACCGTGAAATAAAGTGAAATAAAGAGAAAAAATAAAAGGTACTCACCTTATCACAGTTACAGCGGTGAAGGTATCTCTTTACGCACTCCGGTGTTTCAAATAAAATAACATAGCTCGTGTTCGTATTTATACCTGCCGAAAACTGTATCCTGTTTCCCATATCTTTCGTAGAAGATATCTTTAGTAGAAGATAATGTTTTTCATAATAAAAGTAATTAAAAAAACGTCGTAATGACCGGCTGACGTTGGATGACATGATGATTGAGTATTTATGAATATTTATTAGTTAGAGGCTAAGAAGTGGACTTTGTTGGATGGCATGATGATTGAGTATTTATGAATATTTATTAGTTAGAGGCTAAGAAGTGAGTGAACTTTTAACAATTAAGAAACCCCGGTCAGTCGCTGCGCTCCTTCTCTTAGGGTTTCTTAATTGTTAAAATTTCACTTCATAGCCTCTAACTAATACGTGAACTATCTAAATAAATCTGCCCACATCTTAAATGGATAATTATGTAACCACAAATTTCAATATTTTCTGAGTATGCTTGCTCCAAATAAACTGCCTACGCTATATCAATAAAGTATCACTAGTTTAAATAGTTTGCAGAAAGAGTTTCCTCCAAAATAGTTTATTTTTGCCTGGCTTGTTAAAACTGATCATAACATGACCACCTTGTGACTTAAATAGGCTGCAAGTTGCCAAGGGAGTGTCTGCAGAAATGATGGAATCTTTACAACAAAATGTGCTGCAACTCTGCAATTTTGCTCATTTTTCAACGTTTAAATAGTTTGCAGGTAGAGATTACCCAAAACGATGTGTGTTTTTGCCAGCTGGTCATGATATGACCACCTTGTGTCTTACAGGTTGCTAGAAATTAAATATTGGTCTAACGTCGATGGAGTCTTTACAATAACATTTGTCTCAACTCTGCAGTTTTTGCTCATTCTTCATAGTTGAAATAGTTTGCAGGTTAGAGTTTCCTCTAAAACTTGTTTTTTTTTTGCCAGGCTTGTTAAAACTTGTGACTGACGGGTTGCAAGTTGCAAAGTGATTGTCTGCAGAAATAAAATGTGGCTCCAACGTCGATGGAATATTTTACAACAAAATTTGTTGCAACTCTGCAATGTTGCTCATTTGTCATAGTTTAAATAGTATGCAGGTAGAGTTTCCTACGGTGTCCGGTTGGGGACAGATACAATGTCGCATAAAATATGTCGAAATGTCGAAATAAAATGTGGCTCCAACGTCGATAGAATATTTTACAACAAAAGTTGCTGCAACTCTGCAGTTTTGCTCATTTGTCATATACTGAGCAAAAATAGAAACGTCCCCAACTTTACCCAATGAAATTATATTTTATTTAATCTTATATGCCAATACCTTTGTTAAAGGCCAGCACTGTCATGAAAACAATTTTCTTTAAATCAAACTTGTGGCAAACTTATAACCCTTGATTTGGTTTAAACAGCATTTCCGAGTCTTGTGGTTAAAACTTTGAGTTAACACAGTTTTGTTATATTGAAATAAACAGAGAATGACCTCATCACCACAAAAACAGAGAAAATAACGCTGATCTTTTCACTCATTTTTGCGCAATACAGCTTTCAAGAACGAATATTTTCAGATTACCTCCCTTTATAATAAAAATATAGTAATTTCGCAATTTAATAAAACATGATAAAACATGTTTTATCAGCAACAGGCAAACTTTGGCTTTTGATGGTTATTAATATTGATCAGAATGATCGAGTGATAAGTATAAAATGATGAAAGGTAAAGTGTAACAAAGTCAACCCTATGCAAATCACAGCTTAAAAGAGGGACGTTTCTATTTTTGCTGAGTATAGTTTAAATAGTTTTCAGGGAGAGTTTCCTCTAAAATATGTATTTTTTTGCCATGCTTGATAAAACTTTTGACTGACAGGTTGCAAGTTTGCAAAGTGATTGTCTGCAGAAATAAAATGTGGCTCCAACGTCGATGGAATCTTTACAACAACATTTGCAGCAGCCCTGCAAGTTTGCGCCTCACACCGCTGCGGTTTCGAATCACACTGAGAGCTCGACTTGCCCAGAGAGAAAATGTCGATTCTTACCTGCGGCGGGAGGTATACATACAGTACTTGTTCCACCCAGGGGAAATGAGGTGGTCATACATACAGTACTTGTTCCACCCAGGGGAAATGAGGTGGTCTGTCTCTACCACAAAAATATCGACAGTCACACTTGACCTAACATGTGCTAAAAATGGCGAAAACAACATTCAAATAAACAAATATATTTTAAGATCATGATTGTTAATGGAGCGTGGACCCGAACCTTTCATTTCTTAGTGGCGCAATAATTATATGACCCTTTGCCGACAACCATAATTCAATTGTTTTGTTTAAAAACATACAACTATTGAATCATGCAACTACTTTGTACATAACAATTATGACTCGCACTACGGACATTGTGGCCATATATAGTGCCATACACAGTACAGCCAGTCTTTTTCCCAGTTTTCCATTTAAACATGTATATATTATTTTCTTAATAAAAAAATAAACTTATTTAATCGCGCACCTGATGTTTACATGTATATACATTCAAACAATAATAGCTTATATATAGAATTGTAATCTGCTGTTTTAAGTTGTATTTACAAGCGAACAGTACTTGAAACAGTTTTTGCATAAACATGTATGGATGGAGATATTCAACCACATGTCATGACTTGTTCGCAAATATAAGTACATTGTTTGTCAGCAGGAAAACCGAAGTTTCATAAAAAAAAACGTATGTACTGCCTAGAGCAGTTTAGGTGGCTCATCCTGATGATAAATACGACACCTACGTATGTACTGCCTAGAGCAGTTTAGGTGGCTCATCCTGGTGATAAATACGACACCTACGTATGTACCGCCTAGAGCAGTTTAGGTGGCTCATCCTGGTGATAAATACGACACCTACGTATGTACTGCCTAGAGCAGTTTAGGTGGCTCATCCTGATGATAAATACGACACCTACGTATGTACCGCCTAGAGCAGTTTAGGTGGCTCATCCTGATGATAAATACGACACCTACGTATGTACCGCCTAGAGCAGTTTAGGTGGCTCATCCTGATGATAAATACGACACCTACGTATGTACTGCCTAGAGCAGTTTAGGTGGCTCATCCTGATGATAAATACGACACCTACGTTTGTACACCTAGAGCAGTTAAGGTGGCTCATCCTGATGATAAATACGACACCTACGTATGTACTGCCTAGAGCAGTTTTGGTGGCTCATCCTGAGGCTGAGCGCAGATGTTCAGTTAACGAAATGAACGCTGTAAAATAATATGACTATAATTGATCTAGACATTGTATACGTACATTGTACATGTATGATTTTTTTTTGCGTGATTTTTTGTTGGCAACGAGATGATACTCCGCGTAGCCAAATTTTACACACAGCGATATCACTTATCTTTATCATGTATTTGCACATTTTAAAATATTTATTTCAGTTTGTAGACATGGGGAAGAACAAAAAATCAAATCTCTCCTTACAGAGACCCAAGACAAAAAAGATTTGGAAACGTTTTGACAAAGTTGCTGAACTAGTGAATTCATTACTAATTAAGCCAGAGGAACCCAGTCCGTTCAAACATCTGAGCACGCCGAAATACACCAAAAAGTCGGTGAAGCGATCATTAAAATCACCAAGAAGCATCACATTTATACCCAGCAAATCACAACACAAGAAAAGATTTCGCAAATTGGATTTCAGAGACCATCAGCAAGGTATTTTTGTAGATTATGTTGCTTTTGTGTTATGTACATGTGAGTTCATGTGAGTTTGGATGTAAATGAACAATATTTACATGTTTTGCTATTATTACTTTTGAAAAGATCGTCTGGTGACCTAAATTAATACATGTATAATGTTAAGGCAGTATAAATCGCATATACTCGAAAAATTATGCTATAAATATTACTTGTGAACATTTTTATAAATGATGAATAATATGTAAATGCACCAATGGTTTAGACTAATAACATATGTTTAACAAATCCACAGGACGTTCACCTACAGAACATCAGCGACAAAGGTTTACCGACCAGTCAAAAGCGATGGTGTAACGTCTGATGTTCATAACACCGAGAGCCCGAGGAAGGGTTTAGAATTGGGCGCCAAGTCCATCCATTTGGTTGTTCCGAGGTAAGTAGTTCGTTACTTTTTTTTAAATACATAGAGTGTAAGCAATATAAGTGAAAATGTCCATATCGTGTAATAAGGCTGAGATAATATTCGGATATGTCAAGTCCAAAACAACGAATACAACTAATTTTGAAAGATTTATAAAGATGAATACCTGTATGTAGTGAATTTATTTGATACTACATATAAATAACGTATATTAAGTTCACTGTGAGCTGTTATTGAGGGTATATTTATCGTGTTGATTAACACAATTCATTTTGAATTTATTTTGTACACGCGCTCGATTTCATATTAATACTTTTAGATCCCACTACTTCGACTCAGAAGAACGCAAGAAAACAAAGGGGAGGAAACGACAGGTAACTGTATCCAGAGATCGAAATGCGCTGCAGAAAGGGACGCTTGGTGTGCGATAGGAGACGGCCATGAGAAACGAGTCGAAAATGCTACTGACAAGGAAAATGGGGATTGATGATTAATTTGTTTGACGTTTAGCTCATTATAATGAATAGATATGTACTAGATCCGTGTCTTCTTTGTTAACTTATTATACTTCCTATCGTCAGCCACCCCGGGCCCCCACCCCCGCCTAAGAACTCTGAATGAACGACAACCAGCACATAATTATTTAGTGTAGTCGCATATTGCAGTGGCACTGGATGTGTGGTGATTATATATAATTACATCTTTGTTTGGAGTACCTTAAGTAGCAAAAACAGGTAGCAACTGGAAATGTGTCCATAGGACACATATGCCCCCGCTTTTAGCACTTTATGAACAAATACTTATTTGATAAGGGCAATAACGCATGCAACAATTAGTGGATTTAAAATTATCCAACTTCTTCTGTATTTATATATTTTATATCAACACACAAAATTGTAATCAAGTCCTTTCAAACATTAATGATCAGAAAACGCTACTTTACAAAAGATTAAGTAAAAAAAGGCCCATAATTTCTGCATAAATGGACATAAGGTGACCTATATCAAACTTGATCTGTATTTTATTATTTTATACCATCAAACAAAATTTGAAAATCGATACATTCTTTCAAATATTATTGACCGGAAACCACTTTTTAACCAATCATTAAGTTGAAAAGGGGCCATAACTCCTGCAAAAAATTGACCGACATTGGTCAAAATCGATCTTACCTGTATTTTATAATTATACAGCAACACACCAAATATTAATTCAATACATGGACCCTTTCAAAAGTTATTGAACGGAAACCAATTTGTCGGACGCACGCACGGGCGGGCATGGGTAACACTTAATGCCAGAATGAAGGGCATAAAAATATATGCCTTGTCAGGACACGATAAAGATTCCTGTATATAAGCAAACCAAAAATATTTCAGAGACAAATTGTTTAACGACACATTTTGATTTGTATAATATTTATTTAAAACGATTATTATCATTATATGTATAACAGTAAATCACAGATGAATCACAGATATATAAATCACATGCAAACGAGATCAACTTAAATTCAGCAAATATGTAATTTCATAGTCTCATCATTTCTAGTATTTTGGATCATCCTACGATTTTCTTGGCTTATAGATGAAGAGGTCAAGGTCACAGACGTAAAAATGATTTAACTGGGCCTAAAATAAAGAAAAGTTACCCAACCCAGATTTTAGGGTGGCTCGATTATTCGCGTTTTTCTTCCCGACAAGTGCAGTAAAGTTGAGTAAACTATTGCCATTTGCTCTATTTAAGTAATATACTTTAACAAACAAACAAACACACATACTGTCTGTTCTTTTATCAATTAAATGTACTTCAAATAGTCAAAAGCCAATATATTGTTCGGAGAGAATTTTTTATTTTCAAATACGCCAAAAACATTTTTGGGTTGCGGCATTTTTCATGGGTAGGTCGCGTTACGCAAAACAAATAATTTTTTATTTCAGACCTTGTGTTATCGATGATTACGAAACTTGCGCAATTACTATAAAGCGCCACATTACTTCGTAAAGCAAGGTCGTAAAATGGCAATGGTTTTAATGCAAATACAAAAAAAAATAAAAAGAATGTAAGACCGGATCGGGCCATTTTTTTTGTTTAACGGGAAACAAAAAAGAAGAAATGTTGACACTCATGGAGCTACCTATGGTCAATTAAACTCATATGAGAGCGTCTTATAAGAATCTACGAGAGGTGTTCAACTTATTTATGAACATGTTCAAAATGCGGGATAAGATGGGTTTTATTTAGAAATTAAATTCTAAACTACACTAAAACTTCTAAATTGACAATTACAGAAGTCATGCCATTTGTAAAATGTGACCTAGCTCTTTTAAGCATGTGCTTGTTTTGCATCTTACAAGAAATGTTTATGATCGCCTTTATTATTTAAATATAACAAAAAATCATACTTGGTCAAATTTTGAAGATCGGTTAAAATATGGATCCAAAATAACATATCAATATTCGTATATGTGAACTATGAAACACAGCTATTATTGTTCATAAAAAACTATATATACAAGGTATATTGACCTCATAAATTGGATAAAATCGACAATCGAAATTTGTTTATTAATAAGCACCTGTCGTATAAAACATTCATTATATACGAGAACTATGGCCAAAAAAATTACAGACAGATTCTCATCCCAGCCCGCCCTAAAATATATGTTCGCCCCAAAAACTTGAATTCTATATAAATATCCATCGACTCTGAGAAAGTCCTTGGAGTTCAATAAATTGTTATTTTTAAGATCAAAATAAGTCCAAAATGTATAGAAACTATTCTTTGGCTGTATTGGTATGAGAATATATCTGTTAATTTGTTGGGTCTATTATACGAGTATATATAATAATTCCAATAACATTTGTAATAGATGTTGATAAATACCCTTGTTTATACACACATTCACGACTGTGAAAATATTCAAATCTTTAATAAACATATAATAAAAGTATAACAATTGTGGAAAATGATGGGGAAATATTGTAACAGATGTGTATGAGTTAAACGACTATAACAAGGACGTTCAACTTCAGGTATGTTCCTTTAAGTAAAAGTTAATGTTGATTTAATGAAGTTAAATGTAAATGAAAGGAGGAAAACTGGCATTTGTTCATTAAATAAAATGACTTTCTGTCATATGGTTAAACATACAACTAAGATATCTAAATAGAGTATAAGTCGACTCTGCTCATCCTATTTATGTTGCTACTAATTATTCACGTGTCAAATTCACTTGTCTTACAAACATTTCTCTTCTTATGAGCGTTAAGAAAACTTTGCCGAGAAAAACATTTTGCCACATGAATCGCACGACATTTGGCTTGACGAATGACAATTCCTGATATGGACGTTCCTTTGAGTCCGACTGGTAATTCTTGCCGCAAACTTCGCAATTGTAGGTGACGCCTTCATGCATTTTTTTTATGTCTATACATATTGGTTTTGCATCTGAATTCCTTACCGCAATCTTCACATGTGTGCACTTTTTCGCCAGTATGTGTGGTAGCATGGTCAAGTTACCAGTTTTCTCTAAAGAAACGTTGTCCACACGTGCTGCATTTGTACTGCTTAGTTTCTCCCTCATACCTTCTGTGTGTCTTTAAATCTCTCTTAGATTTAAACCTGCTGCCACATTTAACGCAAACGAAATTCCTTTCTTCACTATGGCGGGCCATGTGGTCAGTGTGTCCTGACTTGGAGAACAACGACCCATTATATACTGTACATTCATATTTAGTTTCTTGTCTGTGTTTTGCTTCGTGATTCTTTAACCCATATTTGGTCTTGAACACATTTCCACAATACCGACACAACGCTACCGATTGGGCTTCCATTTCTGAAATATGCAAAATTGATTAAAGAACATATTTAAGTTACGATTGAAATCTGTGAGTTTTGAAAAATCGTTCCTATGGCAACAATGAGTAAATGCTCGCGGAGAAATCGGTAAAGCTCTGGGTAAACGCTATGAAGATAAAATTTACTTATTTTGGTAAATGTATGTTAAATTTGTAAGTTGTGTTGATCACAAGACTTTTGTTAGGAATATTAAGTCCGACCATTTTTTCTTGGTGGTATTATTACAAATTCATGCAGCTATCGTGAAACATGTACTTCAAACTAATGAATTTAGCGATCAATAAGTTCAATGTGACTTTTAAGTGTACAATCAACTTTCAAATGGCCTAGTTATAACTAAGAGGGTAACAACAAACATCGCTGAGTGATGGACAATTGCCGAAACAAAAGAAAGAAAGTGTATTATTACACTTCTGTATAAATTGCCCATACCCCAAGCATGAAGCAATTTTTACTGTTCACCGGTAGTTACATGATTATGACGTCACGGGAAGTATAAAAATAGGTTTTGGGTTTTTTGGACAATTCTCGCCGGGCGCAGCCCGGCGTCGAAGTTGTCCACTAGTAATCACTTTTTTGGTAATGGCGGCGATTACCGTAAAAAGTCAAAATAATCAACAAAGCAAACTTTCACGGAAGTCGTGAAAACAATGCGGAGGAGCAAAGCTCGGCAAACTATCCACAGAGCTTCGCACAAAGCGCGTAACCCCGAAAAAAACAAACACACATTTATATTATCCCTAAGCTTCGCGCAGCGAAGCCCCAAATTATTCATCTTTACGACATTGTGTCGACCGCGTTCTTCATGTCCGGAGTTTACCTCGTCAGGCCTGCTTCAGATTTTTCAGTACGCCGTATGGTAAGCGGATTCAGGCGTGCATCGATAAGCGTATTTTCAAGTTAATTAAATGTAAATTTCTTACTTTTTACTTGTGAGAAGCAGCATGTGACGTCAAGACTGGAATAACTTGTGCATCAACAACTGACGTTAAACATGACGTCATGCGATAGTAAACATGACGTCATGTGCGTGAACATGTGTTAATTGCTTTGGTCTACAATGTTTGCAAGTAAAAGTTAGACAAATGCATGATATGGTCTGGCACTGGTTAGACAAATGCATGATACGGTCTGCCAATGGGAGGATGGGGGTATTTTCAGATACATCCATGACAGCTTACTTACCTAATGTATTCTAAAATGAAATTAAAAAAAGTCCGGACGATCATACCTCCACGCCCCAGACCCTACCCCAACCCCGCAATGATAAGTTAAACATCGGGCCTACGTTGTCATTTCGGCCTAGCTATGTACATGTAGTCCGGAGTAAACTTTAAAGTAATTCGTGAACATTTAATATGAAATAGGCACTACCTATGTAACGGGCAAAGCAATTTGATAGCATGTACACTTTTTACCCATCTCAATTTTAAGGGTTAGTAACTATAAATTTGATCAGATCTTAAAGTCAGGAAATAGTTATAGCTAGATCTTTACACAAATATGTAAATAAATATATTTGTAAGGCCTAATAAAATAATACCCGTGTTTACTGCAACAATAAGTAGTGGGTAGGAAGGTCAGCTTTTTGTTTTATTTTGTATCTGTAATAAGACTTTGAACTCGAGAACAATTAGATACGGATAGATTTGAGTGCAGACTTTGTTTGATCTTTTTCTTTACACAGAAAATATGAACAAGCATTTTTTGTGCAGTTTTTGTGTGAGTCCTTGTATTTCAATTTTCGGGGGCTAACAAACAACAGTTTTCGGAAAAAATAGATTCGTTTTATTCTCATAAAATATGTCGGCAGCGTTTTAAAGGAGATGGTCCGGTCACGGTGAACAAAGGTTTATTTGTAATCCGAGCCTTCTCTGACCGAACCACTGTAGATAATCTCAAAGAATCTAGCAACATGTTTATTATTTATTCTAGCATGTCCAACAGAATGTTAGTGTATACATAAAATTGGAATATCAAGGTTCTAGTTGTTGGCATAAATACCCATCAAAATACATAGGATGTTTTTTCTATGTTTAATGAATGAGACCCATAGGTAGTAGTAGGTAGGTAGTCGAGGCCGTTTAACCCTTTGTTCGCAGCTGTCCGTATAAGGCCAGTTCCCCACCCAAATTACTTCAAAAATCATGCAGTTTTCCCCATTTTTGGTAATTATGTGACATACTTTACATAGTTTGTATGTTAAAATAACTCAGTTATAAAACCTAATCAATATTTTACCCTAAAAGTACATTTTAATGAAATTTCCCTTAAAAAAAATCTCCCAAAACAACAAAAATCTCGCTATTTTTTTTCCAAATTTGGACAGTTACGCGCTTCTTTTTCCCAAATTCAGCAGGCCTAGGCCTTTTTCCAGTTTCCTTGAAAAAAGCCCTGAACCTAGTAAAAGGCTCTGGTGGTGATGAGGTGGGGGAGGGGCAAGTTTTTTTTCCATCTCTTAAGCTGTTATTAGTGAAATTTCTTTTTTGTTATCTGTTTAGTGTTATTGAGAATATTTAATTAATCTTTGTTACCTGTTATTATCAAATTCTTACTCCAGTCCCCATCGATTCCATACACAATTAATCATCCATTGTATCAAAGTACTTTGGCTGTTATCTAGTCAGTTCCCGTTTCATATTAAAACATTATTGTGTTTTTTTTATCTTGCTATGAATGTAAACATATGTGTATTTGTCTAGCCTTTTCCTTATTTTATGTAAGATCTCTTTACTGGAAACACATATTTTGTTCAGTCATATACTCTTCTAACTAAAATAAACTCTTCTTTATCACAATTGCTGGTATCATATTTTGTTATAAGGGGTCGAATTTCGACCCATTCCGTCTGAAAAATGTATTTTATTGCAGTAAACCTCGCCTACTTGGAACCCATTTAAAATTCGATGGAGAACCCGGAAATCTCGCCGTGTTTTGAACCTGTCCTTTTTAAACAGTCAAGAGATTAGTCTCCCTTTATAAGTACATTTGTTCATTTTAGAAACGCTAACAACAAATATGCAACAGAGCTGCGTTTATTTGTTTGTTTATTAAACGAAAACATTGCACAGCAAGGTCACTTAATTTGTATTTTCCGAAATAGCGCAGAATAAGGCCTGTGACATGTAAAAGTCGCACGACGTAGAGAACGCAAACGCGCCGTGGAAACTTTCTTTACGACGTGTGAAACGTACGATCTATACCGATTACGACGTGCGAAACGTACATCTACACCGATCACAGACGCTTCAAAATTGAAGCGCTTCAGAGTCCTAGAAATACTCAAAAACATATAGAAAACTCCTGGGTACACGCAATCCTTCATAAAAATGTAAGCATTCTTCAAAATTAATTATTTCTGTTTACAATGGAACGCCGGTAACTTACTTTTGGCTTTCAACTGTTATTCACGTCTGCGTGACTTCACCGTGAGACAGGAAGCTGGTCAAAAATGAGACCGGAAGTTTCAAAATGGCGCCGTCCGCAATCTTGGAGACAAAATTCAAGTTTGACGCACTACGAAAATGAAAATTAGTTTCGTCAGTTAGTGAGTATTTAACATATTCATTCCCATGCATACATATACATACGTGTAACCTATAGTCGGGCTTCGCCCGACCTGCCTTCGGCAGGTCGAGCTTTGCCCGTAATAATTATATTTAAGTATTGAGCTTCGCGCGAAGCGAAGCCCCGAACATTAAATAAATATGTTGATAAGCTTCGCGAAGCGAAGCCCACAGGCCATGATTCGTCCCGTTCTTCAATTCCGTAGTTGACCTTAGTTGACATTGTCAAAAGGAACAAGAGCATTCGTTCATGTTTATTTATCTAGAGATCTAAAAAGAAATGTGTCATATTTTACCGCTTCATAATTTATAAAGGGGCTGGCGAGGCCCTATGAATAGTTACCTCTGAACTTGAAATCCGGTGAACCCGGGGTCAAGCCTCACAATTGCCACTGAGTTTCGTCTTGGTGTTCTTCAGCAAGACACTTTTCATTGACCTCATCCGTCGGATGGGGACGTACATTGGGAGGTTTTGTTTATCGGAGTCTATCCTCCAAGCACGTTAGTTCATATAGAACTATAAGAATATATTCGTTATAGTATGACTGGTTCCAGAATCCTATGCGTGATCTACTCTATAGGGCGCCTCCAAAAGTATAACCTATAATGTGTTGATGAGCCATTAAACAACATTCAATTCATTAGCTTACAAATTGAACTGGCTCATCCCTAAATAACAAGGGCAAACCAGAGGCTCTCCATCACCATCACACCCCTAACATTCGACAAGCAGTGTTATCCTATGCTTGTCAGATTTTAAGTGGCTCGCACGGGGGTCATTATCATAGGATTTTAGCAATTAAATATTTAGAAAATGCACTAGAATTCACATTATGTCATGTAGAAAACAAAAAAACTTCGGTAAGAGTAAGGGTATGGGCATTTACATGTATCATTCCCCTCTCTCAAGGGCGGCTCTGAAAGACCTATACTTTTTTGATGAGCCGTTAATGACATTCATATTGAATTCTCTGATAATGATATGCATATTAAATATGACCACTCCAAATTGAATTACTAAAACATGTCTGTCGAAATTAAAAAAACTTTAATTGAAAAGAAACAGTAGGCCAAGATATATAATATATTTATATAAAAATTGACAACATATATCAATCATTCATCCAATATAAATAATTGTGAATTTTATCCACTCGCATTTCCCACTTCGCCGTGCTCTCCTTTTCCCCTAGCTTGACCCCTGAAATATTAATATTATGTTAAGAATTGTCCAACATTTTTTCCAGCAGCTGTGCTGCAATTTCTTGTTGCAATTACGACACGCTTTGCGCAGTTGGAAATCGGTGGACGCTTATTAAAATACGGTTGAATTGATTTCAATTGTAAGACGCTTGGTTAATCAAAATACAATAAACATTTTGTTACTTTAAATCAAAACTAGTATAATTGTTTTTATTGTTATTGGGATTTTTCCCCCCTCATATATTATAATTTTAATCAAAACAATTTTTGTTCGGTATAATAGTCTATAAATATTGCATCCTAATGAGGGTGACAGTGGATATTGTCAACCTTCGGAAAAATAATGTCAACCTCGGTTCGCCTCGGTTGACATTAATTTCCTCAGGTTGACAATATCCACTGTCACCCTCACTGGGATGCAATATTTATAGACTATTAGAGAGCGTGTATTTTTTTTCGAGAGTGTTACACGTTTACGACGTCAATTTGCTTTTCAGTCTCAGGGAAATTGGAAAGGGAAAGGGTGTAAACATTTGCATCAAATGAAATATTCTAATTCTGCAACCAGCAATGCAAATTTTATTAAAATCAACCTAAAACATACAGAGATGACCTAAAACATACAGAGAGATGTTTTAGCATATGTAGGCCTTTTGAAATTATTTTGTGTAACGCGTCAGAATGATAAATTCGTATGTTCTTCGCTGTATAAATGGACATATAAACCCATTATAACAGTAACTGCATAATAATCAAATGCATCAGAAGGCATTAGAATCATTCTTTAAAATGATACAAAAAATATTTTCAACAATTGAACATTTTAAGAAAATTTAACCGACGGCTGGGTCTTATAATTACTTGATATTGTTATCCAGCCGAGGGGTATTGTAAAAAACTGACGTTGAGCAGTTTACCGCACGTATAATATAGCTTACACGAATACCGGCTTTAAATAGAGACAGCATCACAAATGTAATCGTATTCACTATATATAATTCTTATACATATACATAATAAAAGCATAAAAAACACTGATTCATACAATAAAATAAAGACAAAATAACTTAAGAGACCATGTGTAAAATGTGGCTACGCGGAGTATCATCTCGTTGCCGAGCTCCGCTGAGTATCATTTTCATAAATTCGCTATATCTATGTCGAAACCCATAGTTCCATGATCTAAATGACTACTGTCTACGTCTTATATCACGTATCTGTTATCGGTATGTGTGAAAGGTCAATAAAGGACATTATAAAGCCCAAAAAATTAAATAAAAGCAACAAAAATGAAAAAACTCCGCTGAGAATCATCTCGCTAAAATAACTTTCTTTGATTCTTCTCTCAATTCGCTAAGTATTAGCAGAAGTGAATATTAACCGAGTCTTTTTACCATTGATTGGCATACTTTAGGCACAATTATTTCTTACATACCGGACAAGGATATCCGTCATTTTACCGGGGCAAGATATTTCCATCTCACCCTAGGGTCGAGATAAAATTCACGCGCGCCAACATCCGGTATGCAGGAAAACATGCAAAACGTTAGTAACTGGCGGCGTCAACGCGCAACATGTCTCTGATATGCAAGAAAAAGAATCTATCATGGGTATTCGGTTCAGATAGGGAATTCCAACCCTCGGTATAACTGTTTTAATCGGAACCTCGGCAGAGCCTCGGTTCCGATAAAAACACTTATACCTCGTGTTGGAATTCCCTATCTTCACCGGATACCCATGAAAGATTCTTATAATCTTTATGGACTGAGAATTAGAGCTGAAATGCGTGTGTTTACTTACCGAGTCGAGACAAATCTTCGCTGCGGATGATCATCTCGTGCACCTGCTATGACGTCGATTACTAGGCTTGTTAAAGGGACACACGGCAATCTCGATTTTGTTAAAAATTGCGACGTTCCATTAGTATAGAACATCATCAATATTAAAAATGGGATGAAGCAAATTGTGTTTGCTATTATTAACTGTAGATTATATTGCACCAATTGTATATCAAACCTATGGCAGAATAACACCAATGTTATGCAATACGGTTTAAAGTCAAAATGATACTGGACTAATACATCGAGACTCTAATTGTAATGCTTGATAACAACCATGTGTCCCTTTAACAAGTTTTACATCTTTCAACCAACAGAAACTTATTTTAATACTATGTACAAGGTGTGGGCCAATGATATTTTATAATAAGGAAACACTAATAATGAAGTATGGTTTGGGGGTATTAAGGTGATTAAGTGGTATAAGACCGAGGTAAAGTAATGTTCCCATAACGCTGATGGATGGAGAGAGGGCGTTATACAAAACAATGATATTAATAGTATACTTGTACATATAAGATGAATAATGACAGTTATTGTATAGACCTTCCTTACATTCGAAACCTTGTGTCCGAAGTCTATGTAACTTTCTATTGCAACACTTTCCGTTAGGTCATTCTGTTATTGGACATTGTCATATTTATATTAAGTCGGTTGATGTTTATGCACCAATCAGTGTTTTCTTCCACCGGGGGAAGGTGGAATGGTAGTGAGTGGGGCGGGCATATCTCGGGGATTAGACATCATTGATGACAGCGGGATAGGGAATTAGACAGAACCCGATGCCTATTCCATACCAATATGGGAATATTTTATATTGACTATATTGGTAGACCCTGAGGAATTAGACATACATGTTACTCGTAGTGATGGGAATTAGATAGTGAACTTGTACATTTGTCTAATTCACCTGCGTATGACCGCCAACCCCCACCCCCGGTGGAGGAAAAAAATGATAGGTGCATTAGTCTTGACCGACTCTATTATAGTTGGCGGCTGATGTTTCAGTAATTACACTGATGCTTTATATCGTATGCACGTATCTTGTCCATGCACGTGTTATAATTACCGGATAATGTTCCGGCTGTAATACTATTTCAGGAGGTCCATGCACGTGTTATAATTGCCGGATAATGTTCCGGCTGTAATACTATTTCAGATTGTCCATGCACGTGTTATAATTGCCGGATAAGTTCCGGCTGTAATACTATTACAGATCTTCCCTCAGTCAGTCAAAACGTTCGTTGCCGGTCAACACTGAGCAGGGGAAGTGAGTCAATGTGCTGAGTCACTTTTATTTTGTTATCTTATTAGTGCAATGTATACCGTTGGCAGAAAGTCAGGTTTCGAGGACATGTATAAATATTTACAAAAAAAGGAGCAGATTTAACCGTATATAGTTAATCGCTTATACTACGAATACAGGCGGTATATATATATATGTTTTATTCTATTAAATTAGTATTCTTGCAGGTGTCGTTGTTAACATAGGGTCGATGAAAGAGCACAATATAAAGTCGACTACTTTGTTTACATTAAATTCTAGGTTCACAATACGCCGATTACGGTTTAATACTTTTTGATACGATCATTAAATGAACGTCCGGAAATGATTATTTTGTGAAAACATGATTAACCAGTCATTCGCAGGATTAAAGGGACATGAAGGGATCTGGAAGAACAGTGGGTATCAATCCAAATACGAGTAAAACCATCATAATATGTTTCAGTGGCAATGTACACATATGCACTAAACTAGGTCCCATAAACTACTTGATTTAAAGAGACACACGGCAATCTTGAAGTATTTGGTTGTTGTTGTTCTAAGGAGGAGAGCTGCGCGCGCAACCGGAAAAGTCGCGTTTTTCAGAGCTGAAGAAATCAGCCAAATTTTACTTAAAAACCTTGGTTTAACAGTGAAACAAGTGTTAATATCTGGGTTTTTTCACTCATATAAGTATCCTTGCACACTTTTGTCATACGATATGTCTGGCTAAGTCTTTTTGAAGCTGGTTACCGCACTCGACCCCTTGCCACCCACGATCGGTAATCCAAGATGGCAGCCTCCACGACGAAAAATACCCCACCACTCTTACTTGAGATTGTATTTGCAGTTGTCATTATATACATACTATTACACATGGGCACATCCAGCCCTCTGTCATACAACAGCAACTGGACTACTCTTCAGGTGCAGCCACACAAAGTCTTTTACTTTTGCAGAGTCTGTAAATGTCTCGCATGGTAAACACGACAAAATAACACCTTGCAGAACTGAGCGGAGCCTGCTCGTCCTACTGATATTGATTTCTGGAGACATTGCAACCAACCCAGGCCCTCGAAACTGCTCCATATTTTCCTGCGGTAACTGCGAGATACCAGTGACATGGGCACAGTTAGGCGTGTGCTGCAACAACTGCAGTGTGTGGTACCACAAGACCTGTGGTGACATCAGCTCGAGAAACTTATCATATTTAGGCAGATCAAGTGTAATTTGGCATTGCTGTAAATGCGAGAGTATTAATGTTGACAGTTTTACTTTTAATAGTTTCGATTTACATACAACCAACATGTTCGACCCACTTTTGAACATTGACTCTGCAATCGATTCCATACACTCTTCATGCTTCATCCCACTACATACAAGCAGCCCTAGACAGGCAATGGATCAGCCCAGCCATCGTACCCGTACTCAGTCTAATCGTGTATCGTACACAGGACAGAATATAACCCATAGCCACTCTATATCCACAAGTGGTGATAGTAATCTTCCACGAAAGAATTTTAACCTCAGACTTCTAACAGTCAACTGCTGCAGCTTAAAAGCCAATCAGTCCGAATTCAAGGCTTCGACGGATTATATCAAGCCTGATATTATATGCGGAACAGAATCCTGGCTTAAAGGTGTAAAACCAGGGAAGGATCCAGCACCTGGTGCCATCAAGACCAGTGAAGTTTTCCCTGAGGGGTACACCATCCATTGTAATGACAGGACATCTGGCCTGGGTGGAGGCGTCTTTACAGCTACCAGAGAAGGCATAGTGGTCCACGAGCAGCCGGATCTCGTAACAGACTGCGAAATAGCCTGGTCCAAGATAAAGCTGAAGAACAAGAAGGACCTATTCATCTCATCTTTTTACATGCCCCACCGCAACCTGAATGACATCAAGAAACTAGATGAGTCACTACACAAGCTGACCGACAACAGCAGAAGCAGACACATCTTACTGGCTGGTGACTTTAACTGCCCTGACATAGATTGGAAGAAATTGACGGTGAAAATTGGTGCTGCAGACCGCGAAGTTCAACAAGCTCTATTATACCTCTCAATTGACCAAGGACTCACTCAGATACACAACCAACCCACCAGAGACGGTAATATGCTCGACTTAGTCTTCACCAACAACCCATCACTAGTTAAGACATCTACAACAATCCCTGGTATAAGCGATCATGCAATGATAGTTACAGATATAGACATCCTTCCACAATACTTAATACAGAAACCCCGTAAGATCTACATCTACTTTAAAGCAGATTGGGATAACATCAAAGTAGACTCAGAATCCATCTCCGATGACATCATCTCTATGTGTACCAATCCTGGAACTACAGTACATGACATCTGGAATACATTCAAGAATAGCATCTCTAGAACCATAGACAAGAACATCCCCTCAAAGATCATCAAAAAAAGACTATCAGTACCATGGTTCAGCAAGAAACTGAAGATATTGTTAAAAAGGAAAGCCCGTCTCTACAAACAGGCCAAGAAAACCAACCAGTGGAACAGCTACCACTCATTTCAGAAGACCTGCAAGAGAGAATTCAAATTGGCAGAAATAAACCATATAAACAACATAATACAAGATGGTCTTGATAACAACAACACCAAACCATTCTGGAGATATGTTAAATCTAAACGGCAAGACAGTACTGGTATTTCGCCATTAAAAAAAGCTTGGTAACTTAGTGAACAACAGTAAAGAAAAGGCAAAAATCCTTGTCCAACAGTTCCAGTCAGTATTCACTAAAGATGATCCATCCTACACTATACCCATAATCAACCGTCAACCTACTCCAATTATTCCACTACTGGTCATAACATCTAAGGGCGTTGAAAAACTTTTACAGAGCATCAATACGAGCAAAGCTATCGGTCCAGACCAGATTTCTAACAACATCTTGAAGAACTGTGCTACACAACTGGCTCCTGGGCTACGCATGATTTTTCAAACATCCATCAACTCGGGTCAGCTCCCAAAAGACTGGCAAAACGCGTTTATCTCTCCAGTATTCAAGAAAGGGAACGTACACCTCCCTGAGAACTATCGACCTGTATCACTTACCTGTGTTTCATGTAAGCTGCTTGAACACATTATCTGCAAACATATCCTCACACACCTCGAAAACAACAACATACTTACTTCCCTTCAGCATGGCTTCAGATCTGGGTACTCCTGTGAAACCCAACTTCTTGCAACCGTACATGACCTACTGAAGAAGCATGACACTGGCAGACAAACAGATATGATCATCCTAGACTTCTCTAAGGCCTTCGATACAGTTCCTCACGAGAAGCTTCTGGCCAAGATAAAGAATTATGGAGTATGCGGACCCCTAAACACCTGGATTCGGAACTTCCTGACCCAGCGGCATATGCAAGTCTTAGTAGACGGCGAGTACTCGGACCCAGTCACAGTAGACTCTGGTGTCCCTCAGGGTACAGTCATGGGGCCTCTACTCTTTCTGTGCTATATCAACGATCTCCCTGATTCCGTTAAATCACAGGCGCGTTTATTCGCGGATGACTGCCTCCTCTAAAGAGTCATAGAAACCAGAAAGGACCATCTAATACTCCAAGACGACTTGAAGGCGTTAGAAGATTGGGCTCACAACTGGGGCATGCAGTTTAATGCCAAGAAGTGTTATATCATGAGCATTAACTCGAAATCTTCAAACTTCTACTCCCTAAATAATCAGATCCTCCAACAAGTTAAAGAAAGAGTAACCATATCGGAAGATCTGAAATGGGATGCGCACATAACAAAGACCATCAAGAAGGCCAACTCATCCCTCTGGTTCATGAAGCGCAACCTAAAACACTGCCCTAAGTCATGCAGAAGATCAGCATACCTGGCACTGGTGCGATCGACGCTGGAATATAGCGCCACCGTCTGGGATCCCTATTATAAGAAGGACATAAACAGATTGGAAAGGGTCCAACGCCAAGCAGCTAGGTTTGTCTCCGGAGACTACAAGTCACGCGAGGAGGGATGTGTCACACGAATGCTGTCAGACCTGAAGCTACCGTCGCTCCAAGACAGAAGGAAGATGAACATCGTCTTCTTCTTCAAGGTGGTCGAGGGGCTGGTGCCAGCTTTCAAATGCCAAGACTATCTTATTCCTGAAAGACCTAAACGCCGTATTAAAGCAAAAGCTTTCAGTGACTTTCAAGCTAATAACATTATAGACAATCAGGTGCTAAATAATTCAAAGTGCTTCAAAACAATACAGTGCAAGAACGAACAATATAAAAACTCATTATTTCCAAAGACAATTATTGATTGGAACCATCTTGAAGACAGTATTGTTTGCACGCCATCATTGGAGAGCTTCAAATCAGCTCTCGTAAAGTGCTACTAACAGCAACAGCCTCTCGTCCGATGTGTTTATGCCGTAACAGGCCCTACATCGTATATATTCAGATTCAGATACCATATGGGCCCCCGTGAAAAATCCCACGTTGACCCGGCATTATGTCTGCACTTTTGAAGTATTTGAAATGGGTGTCTCGATTTATATATCCAGTATTTTTACTTTTACCCTGGTTAGATTTAAATAAATCAAATTTTAATTATTCACTATTTCGTCTTATTATACTATAAGTTTTAATATATTATTGGCGCAATAATATCAACAATTAATAATATGCAAAAACCAATGGCTTAATACAATTCTTATAATTAACATTAATTATTTAACAAATGCAATTTATGTAGTAAAACTAACGGGACGCCGCTAGTTTTTAAAAAATCAAGATTGCCATGTGTCCCTTTAATGTATTGTTAATGAAACAGTTTGATCTTAAAAACCCGGCGACTCGGTTCGTTTTGGGTGCATAAATCATTAATATTAATTCATACGCTATAAAAAATTCTTGATTTACGATCCAGCTTCACTTTTATTTAATAATATGTACATCGGCCATTAATATGAACCGCATAATTTATGAATTAATATGGATTTAACAACATAAATACATCCGGTCGGTTTGTTTCTACTACAACGGAAAGGCTTATTTACTGCATGTGAACTGAAGCATGTTATGATTTTCTCTTGTATTTGTATATTACTGTTCCAGATCACCTCCATGCAGTCACTTTAAAGATATTTAGGGCGACGTTTGTATAATAACGATAACGATGACACGATGACGATGACAGTGATTACGATGAAGAAGAGCTGAATTGAATTGGGGTTTTAAGGCGCACCAACACATGAAAGGTTATATGGCGCCTAACAGGAATGAACATGCCAGGCTTATTCTCCATGTACATCGAGATAAAATATGGAGAACGGGCCTAGAACCTTCTCACCCTGAACTGCAGAGTTGCGGCAAGTTCTATTGTAGACACTCCATTTACGCTGGAGCCACGTTATTGTTTTTCTGCCACTGCTCTAGTTAAATGAGCGAGATGGCACCTGAAACAATTCAAGGGCCATGATGAAGACCTTTGTTGATCATGAACAAAAAACGAATAAATGAATATGAATTCGGGGGTGGGGGGTGGGGGGGTCTACCCCTCTGCCTTCCCCTCCAACAGGATCTGCAGTGGCCCGATTCTTTGTCCCGTAACCGAACGGGGCCCGAGAACCACACGGGGCACGATGAAGAAGGAGAAGAAGAAGAAGAAGAAGAAGAAGAAGAAGAAGAAGAAGAAGAAGAAGAAGAAGAAGAAGAAGAAGAAGAAGAAGAAGAAGAATGCACTAGCAGTGTGACAATGAATGCACATGTATGCAAGCATGCACGCACGCACACATGCACGCACGCACGCACGCACACTAACGCAACACCATGAACATTTAAAAGGCGACTCATGAATAACAACTTTATGATTGCCG
This sequence comes from Cyrtodaria siliqua, assembly GCA_037043455.1. Lineage (NCBI taxonomy): Eukaryota > Metazoa > Mollusca > Bivalvia > Adapedonta > Hiatellidae > Cyrtodaria > Cyrtodaria siliqua. The sequence continues at coordinate 93,250 of JAWPHD010002476.1, forward strand.
CTAACTTGCAATCACGAGGTCTGTCGTTACTGATCGCTTAAGTATTGATCAACTGACACTGGTTATATTGGGTTTTTATATTGCACAAATCAAAGGAAAACGCTCCAACATTTTCGTTAGATCGGTCAGAAGCCTTTTGAACTTTTCTATTGCATCAATCGAAAATATGTAAAGACTCTTCGCCTATTAAACGACAACGAAGCGAGTAATATGTCATATACAACATAATAAAATGTTATAAAGGTATTATTGATGGCAATTCTCCGGTCTATGTCCGAAAAATTAATAGAAATAAAATAAAACTGTCAAACTTGCAGACAATTAATTGTATTGCTTTGGTAATTGTATGAACGCGACATCTGATGAAAAATAGTGTGTTTGTTTATGTACGCAACACTTGACTAAGACAATCAATTTCATTCAGGGATTTACTGTGAGAAATCTGTGCCATTTTTGCATACGAAAACGTATATCATCACTATATGCTATTATAATTATGTCACGACATCCGGTAGGTGATGAAGTCATATGATTTATTTGTGCCATTTGCAATTGTTTTTTATTTCAGTACCATTTGCATAACCTGAATTGTATAGAAATGACATAATTTATTTACCATAAAATACAACTTTACATAAACCATTACCCAGGACAAGTATAATTTGAACATTCGTGGTAATTTAGTTGTTTCCCTTTTGCATTTGTGCCATTTGAAATTGAGTTTTATTTGAGTACCATTTGAAATACCGGAAGTGTATATTCTGGGGTGGTCACATCCAATCTCTACCCAGAGTGGTTTCTTGCATCCACATACAACCTCTGTCAATGTATCGGAAAATAAAAGAAACAAGAATCTTGTAAAACGATAAAAAAAAATCAAGAGGCACAAGAGGACCTGTATCGCTCTACTTGCTGTAAATATTTGGTGGAATTCAAGTGAAAAACAAAGCTTCCATGATACAAGAGGGCCAATATGGCCCTGAATAGCTCGCCTGATTATCTTCGCAAAGATGATTGTCAAAGAACCCATAATTTTATAACATAATGAGATCACGCAGTCGATCATCACAAATCCCAGCACCCGCCTGAAAGTATTCAGGCCGATTAAGTGTAAATATATGGTTATCAACGGTTTCCAAGTTATGACCCAGGGGCTATGTCCCAAGGGTTGTGGATGGACTCCAGGGCCAATGCTGATTGGATGGTTGTATACGATTGTTCATACCCAGTAAGTTTATCTATTGCTCTAGGTTGAGTATCTCAACAGTTTCCAAGTTATGATCCAGTTGTCCCCAGGGTGAGGATAGACCCCAGAAATATGCAGGTGGTTGTATGGTAGTATCCGTATGTTCATGCTCAGTAAGTGTTTACAGGTTATAGGGTTGGGATCTCAACTGTTTCCAAGTTATGAACAAGGGGCTATTTCCCCCCCCCCAAATTAAGGGCCTAAACTCAGGTGTTAATGGTCCGATATGGCTGGTTTTCAAACGTATGCGACCTTACATTGATATCAACCATCTGGCAAAGTTTGGTTAAGATCAGATGAAAACGCTATCGTCTTAACGAGTCAAAATATAGCACATCAAGGGCCATAACTCCGGTGGTTCTAGACCGATCTGACTGGTTTTCAAACTTGTCTGAGCATTTATTGATATCAACAATCTGGCCAAGTTTGGTATTAAAAGATCAGATGAAAAGTGAAGGCCATATTGTCTCAACTAGGCAAAATATAGCATATTTAAGAAAATTTAAGGCCCAAAACTCAGGTGTTTCTGGTCAGTTCTGGCTGGTTTTCGAACATTTCCGAGCTTTCATTGATATCAACAATCTGACCAAGTTTTATAATGTTTCATACAACCGCATTAATTGAAAATATATCATTTATGAAATGACACGTTATGACACCTCGTTGTAAGCAGGGGAAAACAATTGATGTTGACAGCTTTACTTTTCATCCTATCATGAAAAAACTAAAACCACTCAAAGCGTGTTATACTGGTACTTCAAAGAAATATTGCGCATGTTTTGTTTCTCGATTATTGCGCTGTAACACTTAAAAGACAAAAAGTAATTCGCTATGTTAAAAACCACGAACAGTTTAGACACAAGTGTTTAAGGATATGTTACAGTGTAAGAGGTCAGTTTTGATAGCTAAAGTGAAGGTAGTTGGGTTGGTTTTTACACGGTTGTCCAGTTACTTCAATAACTGTTTACAAAAGTATTCGCACCACTCCCTTACAAGGTTGGCCGATCCATACTTTGCAATACACGTAAGACATCTATGCAGCGCCGTTTTCGCAAAATAAAAACAAAAAATAGTGCTTTTCAAAATAATCTAGATCATGTTCGACGACTGCTTATTTTCAGGATAAACGTGTTGACCCTTTCTTCTAATTTTTGTTTTGACGCGGTAGCCATTTTACCTAGATTCTGGCACAGTTTCTGACTGGCTGAAACAGACGCACCTTCTATCCGAGATATATAGAACGGCAGAAAAACAATAAATCAATAAATAAAGTGTTTCCGGTTTGTTTTAGCACAAATGGAAAAGACGTTTGTATTTACATATTTAAAATCAAGCATCGGAAATGATCAAGACTATTTTCAAAATGGAAGTCTCTGCCTTCAGATCTCTGCACTTCACACTGAGCATGTCCGACGGTCCGGCGCATTGTCTCTTTGTGGTTTACTTCCCATCGATTTGCGCATGTACATTTATTGTTCATAAGTTTTTCTTTCAGCATATTTACTATTGCGGATTATCGTGTAATTATGTATCATTATAAATGGTGTTGGGGGAAAAAAAGCCAGATAAGCCAGATATGTCTTTTTAAATGCGGACTATTTTTTAACATATACCTGTCTAAATGCAACAAGTTACTTTCTTTTTTTTCAAAAATCGTCAACATATGACTCAATCATCACCCGAACATATGACCGCTTCCTCACAAGTGACGTTTCTATCATCCAAACCTTAATTTCGATAATTCTACAATTTGATAACATACACCGTACTAATTGCTTCATCAGTTCTAGTTATTCCTTCACATACATCAGAGAAAACTTTTATTATCGTTTCCGTCAATTCAATTATATGATAGATAAAATCAAAGAAACCTCACTTGAACGATCAGCTTCTTATCTATGGGCAAATATGTTAAAAGGTATTACCTACCAAATTATTTTATCGGCGGCGTGATGCCTTAGTATTTATCTACTGTGCATTTCAGGGTCCCTGTGCGTCAAATATGAATCGATATTTTATTTTATTACTTACTATATGTTTTCATACCTGATATGGTTAGATAGAATGAAAATAGACGCTCCTGGATCTGTTTACAATCTTGCCATAGCCATCCGGTATGCTTCACAAAGCCTAAAATTCATTTTGACCCCATTGTTTATATTGTAAAAATTAAAACAACATGGCGGCCTTATTTTTAGAAATTGTCGTCTGCGCATGTCTGTTTCTAGGGTTCGGATGTACCAAGTAAAACGCAGGGTGAGGTTGTTGTTCAACCTAGATCTTCACCGCGTGCACGTCGCAGCGTGGGCACATGCCAGCACATCCTACAAAGTTATACGAGATAGGATTGCGGATCTGTTATTACTTGTAGTATAAGTCACTGGCTTATATGATGCAGTACTAACGGAATGATTGCTGATTGACCGAGAGTGAAGATGTCTCCTTCGTCCCGCCAGACGTTGTACAGCGCCAGGAACAACTACAACTGGAGGGAAGCCTGGCGCTGTACACGGAGCGAAGGAGCCATATCAACCTACGTGCCAGAAGAGAATAGAACTATCCTACGTTAGTTGCTATAGCCACCGGGGACGCAGGTTGCAACTGGCGGGTGTGGCCCTAAGCAAGACCGTCACCAACCCGTAGAGGATGTAGGACACCGTAGCGGATGTAGACCACCACGCCAGCAGCAAACCACCACGCCAGACCACTCCAGACCACTTCACCGCCACAGCGAGAACTACACAGAGCGAAAGCGACAACCATCTACATACACACAACAGAAGCGACAACACAGCAGCAGCACCAGATCAACCAACACACTCATCTAGAGAAGTCCAGACTCTATTGTGCCCATAGCGACCAGGGTTCTCCAGGCGTTTTAGTTGGCGGAGGGACTTTAAAACTTAGAATAAACAACAAAAAAAAAGTGAGGTTGTTCTTCAATGTTCAGCACCTCCGGCAATCGATCATACTTATCCTTTTTTTGGAATGAAAACCATTATATCTAGCAATTATAGGCTAGGTAAATAGTATACTGAGTTTATATTTTGTTATTAACACCACTGCTGGTCAACAGATTTTTTAAGTCACCCTACCCTAAAAAATGGAATGTTCCGCTGACGCCATTTTGGTTTTCGGCTGTCAATAAAATTACATGTAAATATGGGTGTTTAAAATGATTTTTTGGCTTTGCGAAGCTTAGAGGATGGCTACTCGAAGATTGAAAACAGATTCAGGAGCGTCCGTTTTCATTCTGTTCAATCATATCAGGTATGAAAACATATAGAAAGGAATAAAAAAAATCTCGATTCATATTCGACGCATAGGTACCCTGAAATGCACAGTAAGTTTATTTTAGTTCTCTTTGATCATGCTGATCTCGTTTAAAATTTCGCAGTAAAATTTATATTCTCTAATTTTTATTTCTGTCAATTGAATTTATTGATGGTGAAAATCAAAGTATTATTTATCTAAGCATGCGTTATTCGTTGGTGTTGAATCTCTGACTATCTCAGATTAATGTCGAGGATCAAGCATATATTTGACACACACGGTGGTAAACATGTTAACTTCAGCAAGCGTTTCCGATTCGTTAAACGCGTATCCATGGCAAATTACTCATAGGGCTTAGCTCTTTTGAAAACGATGGCGAACAGTAGAGGCACCAAAGCCACGTGCTACCGTCATTTCAAAGACTTGAAATTGTTCAAAGGTGCTGAATAAATAGCCGATGGAAACTAAAACAACCAGAAACGAATCCTAACGATAGTGAGAGCATCAAAGAAAATGGAGGTCCAAGGAAAACAGAATCCTTACGATAGTGAGTGCATCAAAGAAGATGGAGGTACAAGGAAAACAGAATCCTTACGGTAGTGGGGGCATCAAAGAAAATGGAGGTCCAAGGAATATAAGAATCCATCATGAGATAGGGAAATCTCACGAGAGGGTCAGAATTGTAACCAGGGACGAGGCTCTGCCGAGTTCCTGGTTGCAATGCTGATACCGAAGGTGAGATTTATCTATCTCACATGGATAAACTCATGATGGATTATTTTTCTCCCATTAATTATGTGCTTAGTACATGTATACTTGAATGACTTGTATTTGATATTACGCAATGTAGGCAATATAGCAACACTATCATCATACACGTGTCACGATATACAATACGGCGGTACTAAAAAAGGGACAATGACGCAGCCACTTGACATCCCGCATTTTTAAAGGAGAAGTTTTAAGAATACATCTAGATCTATACGGATTTCACACCTGACATAAAATAAACTGATGTTTTAGCTACTGTTTAGCTGCTATACATTGGTTAAAAATTCAAAGAAAACTATTTGATATTTGGACAATTGAGGGAAATCGTCCAAAGATAGCCGCATGGCCCTTAAACGACGGCCCAACATGCATTAAAAAAAGTTAAGGGAACATCCGGGTTTGAACCGGGGACCTCTCGATCTGCAGTCGAATGCTCTACCACTGAGCTATATCCTCATGTTTAATGACATGGCTGTATTTACTAAATGATTCGTGATGTTAATGCCCATATATGTAGTTATACAGATAAAGTGACGTGGCATTGCGCCAGCTGCTAGCTACGCATAGTTATATATACAGGTAACCACTTAACAATTACAAAACCATTAATATATATATTTAAGATAGTTATAACCCTGCTCTAACCCTGAGAAGCGGGACAATGACCACAAAAAATGGGGTCAGGGTCCCGATTCTCAGGGTTAGGGTTGTGAATGTCACTGAATGTAAAGTCTACAGATAAACGGCGGCACAGTGAAGTCCCACTGAATGTCACTGAATGTCAAGCCTACCGAGAGACGGAGGCACAGTGAAGACCCGTTCAATGTCCATCAATACCAGCTTCCTAAACCTAACCCTAAGTCCTGTTGACTGTCCAGCGCTGACAAGTTTCTATCCTTCTCCATTCCAGAAGACCGGACTCTACCCACCCACCGCATCATATTCGTATACAGCACCAACCTGTACACCGTCCCCGACCTAGACCGCCTGAGGGCGAACCTGCGACGAATATGCTGCAGCATACTGGCCACGGATATAGACATGAGGCAGTCCCGCGGATTCGGAGAGGAGGGCATTGAGATGCTGCCGCCGGAGGCCAGAGAAGAGTTCATGGACTCGGAGTATGTGCGGGCGCTGAGCCGCATCCAGACGCCGGAGGAAGGAGTAGTCGTGTACGGACCTCGCTATTTTCGCGACCTACGAGACGTGTTACTGTTGGTCTTGGGTTTGCACACCTTCACGCGCATTGGAGGCATCCTGCTGCTCACCATCGCACAGGTCGAGGCGGCGACCGCCGAAACGGGGGAGAGCGGGAAGGTGTACAGGACCGTGACGGCACTGAAACAAGACGTCAATCTACAGTGGTCCTCAGCAGCTGCCACTCGACTCGGTGCAGTGGGGGCTGCTGTGCCTGTTTATCGCCCACCTCAGGCTCCAAGGACTGACCGACGACGACTTCATATGCAGGTTGGACAATATGCAAAGGATGTCAAAGATCACAGATGCCTCGAAAAAGGTGCGAAACGCTTGGCGGCGGTCGGGGAATCGAAGTTCGGGCCCCCCAACCAGACGCGAAGCCGTAAATCAATAATAAACACCGTGGGCAACCTGGAACCCCAGGAACTGCACCGTTTCAGAGATCAGCTGCACCACGGCGAGAAGGTGCAGTATAAGTTCTACCGGTGGCCGCAGAGTGTGAAGGCGGCGGTGGACACTGTGTCCAAGATGAAGAAGATCGACAGGGCGAGTACGAGCAGCAAGGTGGTGGAGAAGAGAGTGCAGGAGGTCACAGTGTCCACTGACGAGCAGCAGGTGGTGCAGACTGATACTGAGACGGTGGAGGAGACGGAGACAGTGACGGTACAGGAGGTGCAGGAGGAGACGGTGCAGGAGAAGACGGCGGCCGTCGCCCACTGCTTCAGTCGCGAACTTCTTCGAGCCGACCGCCACCTTCGACGCGATGGAAGAAGACGATGATATCTTCGAGTTCGACAGACTGGCAACCCTGGACGCGGAAGGATTTGAGGACGTCCTAACCAGAGTGCTGTCAAAGATTGATATGGGCGAGGTGGAACGCAGGGCATGGGAGATCAGATGGCGGTCAGGTGGCCAGATGTATTTCAGCGTCAGCAAGTCTTACGGGATGCTGTTTCACGACCTCTCCACAGCGGTGAGACAGCGGTGAGACCTTGACCTGGGGCACTTGATCAAGGCCCACTTCGACCTAGTGGACGACGTACTGTTCAGACGCCACATGCTAATAGTGTTGCAGTTGATCGGCGGTAAGTACATAGTCTTAATACTTAAACGTAAAGTACACATTCTAGGTCGTAGGTAAGTACATATGTTTTATTACTAATTTAAACGTAAAGTACACCCTCCAGGTTGTAGGTAAGTACTTATGTTGTATTACTAATTCGTAATACTAATACGTGTTCTACTTTTCAGCAACCAACTTCGGCTGCCCATGGGACGCTGAGAGAAGGATACCGTCGGCGTTTGGGAACAGGAGCCAGCTGACTCAATCCTCGTCGGAGTCCTCGCCGGAGTGCTCGCCATCACGCCGCCAGACCTCGCAGGAGTGCTCGCCGCCACGCCGCCAGCAGGAGCATGAGGAGGACATGTGCACAGAGTCCAGCAAGGGAAAGGCCCCTGCCCGGGGTGGAGAAAGGCCGCGTTTGCCTTCGGAGGACTTGGTTAGACTACACTTCAGCGACTTCATTGGGCGAACGTGGGGAAAGGTATAGTCTGCAAGCCGACCCTTAAGCTTGTCAGGCTACATCTTTCACACTTCCTCGACCTTGGACTGACGGACGTCCATGTGGCGGACAAAGTCAATACTGTGATTGCACAGGACGTCAAGAAGGCAGCAGCAGCGTAGAAGTAGGCGAAGACGTAGAGTAGAAGGCTGACGACAGACGAAGTGACGACAGTAGCGACAGTGACCGACGGACCTAGGACTTTTTTTAGTTATTCTGTTATTATGTATTGCTATATGTTACATGTTTAATCATCTCTGTTATAATATTGTCAAAGTCCTGTGCCGTCTTATACATTATTGAGCTCGTTACTGTGATTTTGTATGATTCTTTTTTTTTCTTAACTGTATTCTATGCTATATGTTACGTGTTCAATCAGCGATGTTATAAGATTGTCAAAGTGCTGTGCCGTCCAATACATTTAATTAACTGTTACTTGGACTTTTAGCTTTCCTTTCTCATTCCAGCTTCTATTTTAAATGAGCAATCAAAAACAGTTATGCACTAATAGTCCGGTTTAAACAAGAATATAAAGTCTACCATAGCTAGGCTGCTCATAAGTACCTACTACAGCGGTTTAAACAAACAACAAGTGCAAACAAAGTCCCAACTTAATATTTAATGAAGAATTAGCCATATTTTTAATCTCAATGCTTCTGCTTTCTGCTGGAACGTACGTCCCAAATGTGAAAAAAAAGACGAACTCATACCACCAACGTAGGACCAGGACCCGTCTATATTACAGGATCATGAAATGGGCTGAAATCTCGTCAATTCGTTGCCGTCGCGAGACTTCAGCGGCCATTTGTGTTGGAAAGTGGACACGCTGATTTCCGCTGATAAAAAATATAACAAAATCGCAAATATCTCAGTAAATATCGGTTGTCACCTATTATTGTTGTGCACATTGATCTGGTAAGTGTTTTTCTTTATTTGTTTTATGTTTAATTTACGTTGTAGTGCAAACTTACGAAGATATTTGATCAGCAACAGTCAGCAACGGCACACAAAGGAAAATGTGAAATATTTGGTCAAAAGCGGGTAAACGACGAATTATGGTGTTTGTTACTTACGATTTCCCCAATGAGCGAACATGTATATGAGTGTAAAATGAATTATTTATTCAAGTAAAGGTTATGTTATAGTACTACTATTTTTATTTTTTGGAATGAGCACTCACTTTAGAAATTTGGAGCGTGTGAAATTCGTTGATTTGTCGTGAAATGGCAATTCTTTTTTGGAAATATGGCTCAATAATATGCAAAATATATTAAGTACGTGTTTATTTTTCAAATAATTGATAAAAACAAAACAAAAACAACAACAACATAATAAATGACACAGCATCTAATTTCTATAAGTTGTTGTTGTTATTGCTCTAAGGATTAGAGTGCCTCTACCATTGAGCCCCCGTGAAGAATCTCACGTTGACTCGGCATTATGTCTGCACTTTTCATCGATGTGGTGTGTAGGTTGTATCTGTGTGATGTGGTGTCTGCGCCGGTTCTATTGATGATGTGTTGATGGTTGTCGCTCTCGCTCTATGTTGTTTCGCTGCGGCGGTGAAGTGCTGTCTGGAGTGGTGCTGGCCTACATCCGCTAGGTGATGTTGCCTACATCCGCTACTGGGCCGGGGTCCTGTCTTTGGGCCATCCCACCTCTGCAACCTGCGTCCCCGGAGGCCTAAAGTTATATAGGCACGCAGGTTGCTGACTCCGTTGCTCCATGTACCTCTCCAGGCTTCCCCACGTTGGATCCGTTAAGCTGCTGAGTCGTCGACCACACATTCAATATATACATAGCCCACATATATCACACCAAACATTCGGGGGATTCCACATGCAGACTGCCGACGCTCAACTAACTTCTTCACCTCGATGGTTGTTCCTGGCGATGTTCCATGGCGGGCGGGACAACGGAGACGACACCGATCTTGGTCATCAGCACTGACTGGGATAGTCGGTCCCAATCAGTCTTGACGTGCCCTCTCCACGACGTGCACGTGTCGGTATCAACAGAGAAGAATTTCTATAATACCAGGGAGTATATATATATATGACATAAGTCACTCCCCGCCACCTGGTGACCAAACCACTCGTGGAGTGGCACGTATTATAGATTTGGATTTGCTTTATGGCACGCTCTCCACGTGCCCCCAACTAACAATATACCACACACCGACTAATCAAGTATTGCAGTGCCCTATTGAAGTACAACCTAATTAGGGTACATCAGGGGCGTTCCTGGGGCTAATTTAGGTATACGCACCATCGAGTTTTGGATTCACAAATGTGCCTAACCCCACTATACCTTCAGTTTTTATTGCATTTTTAGCATGTTTAGCTCTTTTTATTTGTTTGCTTCTTTAATAGCCTGTACGCACGTGCGTCAGTGCGTATGCCCAGGTACGCATCTGTACATACGTCGGTATATGACAAAAGCACGCACCATTTAGGGAAACATAGTTTTTTGACACATAGTTTATTGCAATTCCGTGAGCGGTGCAATAGCGCTTGTACATATTCCAGTGTGAATCTATGTTTAGAAAGTCTTGTAATGCTTAACTCCGCCCACGAATGCCGCCATCTTGAAATTCGGACAAACAATCGCAGAAGTCGGTAGAATAACGAACGATCGATTGATCTACTTTATAGTTTTCGTATACTTAATTGTGCTTAATATATATACTCAACATGGTCACAACAAGACATTGCTGCTGGGGAGAGTGCAAAAGTGATTCAAGAACGGGGGAAATGCGAGAAATCTATTTCATTGGGTTCGGGAATGGTTTTCCAAAGCCAGACAAAGTACGAGAAAAGTGTCTCCGGTGGGTAGAAAGTTGCGGCCGGAAATATTTCACGTTAGGCAACGTGAAAAAGGATACCTACATATGTTCTCTTCATTTTGTTGGTGGAAATGGTCCTACGGAAGAAAATCCGGACCCGATTAAATGTGGGAAGCAGGTAATTTGACTTTTGTTTACGGTGCTTTATAAACCGAAAGTAGTAACGCGTATAAATTCGGCTGTAGTAGTACCCGGATAAAATACATCGTATAATGTAATTAACTATTGATCACTATTTAAAACATGCGAAACAAACAGAGTGTCGTGTCTCTACAGAAAAAGGTGTGCTATCTCAATATATGCAAGCTAAAAATGAAAGTAAATTGTGTTGTTTTTCTTTCACTATATTTACATGTGTGAAATTAAAAGTAAAGTGTGTGTTTGCCGTTTGTATTTTTAGCGGCTATACCGCCCGTGTTCGTTGGAAACTCGGGTTAATTTTGTATTTAATGTTTGTATAAACTGACTTTAAATGAATATTGTTGTTACTTGTTAATTCTCGCATTCAGACAGGAGTTATTCAGGGGTTGATATTAGGTCAACTACTGTTTATACCATACTAGCTTGTGCTTATTATACAAACCTGCTTTATATTTTATTACCACTATTGTTAATGAAATACTGCTTCTATGCAGTAAACCAGAAGTAATATCAGCAATGTTTTGAATTAAGTTTTAAATTATATTGCAGGTTACCAGGAAAAGACGAGCACCTGTAGTCAGACAAACCTACAAGTCGATCAAGCAGAGACGCTTAGAGACAAACGAGGCAGTCGAGGGGTTGCTGCTTCTGCCGGAGACACCAGTTCATAACATGGAGCCCTCAGCAGGACCTTCAACATCCGACACCCAAGAAATGTTGTATACAGCTACACCATTATACACTGAGCAAGACGTAATAAGTAGTGGTACAATGTGTAAGCCAGACATAGAAAATAAACAATGTCAAACAGAAAAACAAGCATCTTCCGATATTGTGAAACTGAGCATTCAAAATAAAATTCTGGAGAATGACTTAAAAAACCTACATGTACCAACAAAAATAATGTAGCAAAAGCACATTTTCATGATAGATTTTGTGTGGAGTCTGTAAAGGATGATGACATTGCCTTCAAATTTTACACAGGTTTGACATTTGCCCAATTCATGTGTTTATGGGAGTTCCTGGGAGACAGTACCAAAAAAATTACCTATTGGAATTCAGGGGTAAGAAACCCAAATACTACACCAAGTAGAAGACCTGAAGACGGCGAAAATTGTCTCCGATGGATGAACTTTTTATGACACTTATACGGTTAAGATTAGGGCTGCTGAATCAAGATCTAGCCTACCGCTTTAAAACGAATACTCGCCAAGTTTCAACTTGTATTCTCACTTGGATACAATTGCTATACAAACAGTTTGGTACTCTTCGATCAGTAATGTTTGCCTCAAGAGAAAAAATACGAAAACATTTACCAAAATGTTTTAAGAAATATAAAAATATTCGTTGTATCATAGACTGTACCGAAGTTCATGTCTAGCAACCAGGCAATTTTAAAGCAGCGGGAAATCAATATTCCTCCTACAAAGGTCATGCAACATACACATTTTTAGTTGCCATTTCACCTTATGGGGCTATTGTTTATGTAAGTGATGCCTATGAAGGGAGTATAAGTGACAAAGAGATTGTTCAAGTTTCAGGATTTCTTGACCATCTCAACCCCGGAGATGTCATAATGGCTGATCGCGGTTTTTTGATTGACGAAATGCTGAATGAAAAGCATGTGAAATTGGTGAGGCCGCCCTTTTTAGGAGGACGACACCGCTTTACACCGCAGGAAGAGGCAGCGACCAAAGATATTGCTAAACACAGAATTCATGTTGAACGATCAATTGAAAGAATGAAAAAAATCAAACTTCTTCAAAAAATAATTCCCCAAAAGCTCCAGCCTGTCTTTTCGCAATGTGTTTTTGTGATAGGTTGTCTAGTGAACTTTCAAACGCCTCTTGTCAAGTGAATTGTATTTAAATAAAAACATGTCGGTATATGATAAAAATGTAGAGCAGCCACTAAGACTTCCTTTTTTTGTATACTGTTTGTTTCACTTATTCTGTCGGCATATGATAAAAATGTAGAACCATGAACTGATCGACAGAAACATACTTAGTGGCTGCTCTACATATTTCAACATGATATTGATGTGTTGTAAATGAGTAAGTTTTCTTAATGAAAAATGTTATTAAAAAAGATTCATGCAAGAAATTAAGACTTCCTTTTTTTGTTTTGTATACTGTTTGTTTCACTAAATTATTCTTTGACAGTTTAAAGGGACACATGGCAATCTTGATTTTTTTTTAAAAACTTGTGGCATCCCGTAATAATTATAAGAATAGTATAAAGCATATTGTTTTTGCATATTACTAACTGTTCTTTACATTCACCAATAACATATTCCTATGGAAGTATAAGAAGGAAAAGTTGAAAAATTAAAATTGCATTTTAGTATAAATGCAGTCAAAATAATACTGGTTTAATAATCGAGCGGCTAATTTAAACATGTTTAGCCCCCGTGTGGTTCCCGGGGGCCTCGTTTGGTCACGGGGCAAAGAATATGGCCACTGCAGATCCCTTTTTTATCTCGATGTACGTGGAGAATGAGTCTGGCATGTTCATTCCTGTTAGGCGCCATATAACCTTTCATGTGTTGGTGCGCCTTAAAACCCAATTCAATTCGATTAACATGTTTGATGCTTGATATACAAGACTTCAAGATTTCCATGTGTCCTTTTAAGTATCGTAAACAAATCATTATTGATTGATTTGATGTTATTTGAACTGCCTACAACACATTTCAGGTGATACAGAGATATCTCTCGCTCCCATAATAGAGGAATAATGGTAGTTAGCTGGTTCTTAAACTTGTCCAAGCTTTCGTTGATAACTAGAATCGGACAAAGTTTGATAAAGATCAATGCAAAATGAAAGTGCTCGAGTGTTAATAACAAAAGTTAACGGACGGACATGCTATTCCCTAAGCTCCCCATGGCTTTTGGTCAGTAGAGCTGAAAAAGAAGAAAAGACAGCAAAACCGTTAACGTGTTGTGTGACTTGCTTACGATTGTCTTCCCTGACCGATAACTGAACTTGCATCTCGGCCAAACATTTTTCAATTGAAATAAATATAAACACAAGTACTACTCAACAACAAGTTAAAAGTTACATTTTTTTTATTTGTTGTCAGTAAAAGCATATAAGACATACACATTAACAAAAACATATAACAAATTCAACAATAGACAAGTTACTAATATACAGCAAGGAAAAAATGGATTTAAAACAACTTGATCAAGAGTAGTTTTAAGTGACACAGTATAAAGTTGAATGTTTTTGCATATATATATAATATAATTAATACTATTCTTCAATTAACTATAGAAAATTAAAAACACAAACTGAATTGTATATATGCAAGGCTGGTCTAAAGTCAAAATGATAAAAATGATAATGGATTAATAAATAGATACACCAATTTTGATACTTCATAGAAAGTTCAAGATTGCCATGTGTCCCTTTAAGATCGAAAAATCATGGTATGGCGCATCAGTGATCAATTTAAAAGTTATGATGCAAGATATGAACATGTAATGCTAGTTTAAACATGAATCTAGATGCATCAATTTTGAAAAAGGATTGGGATGAATGTCATTTAAAGTTGCTTTCGAAATTAAAAAAGTCATATAGCGCCAAGGAATTAACATTTGATGTACTCATTTTAACGCTAAAAAACAAAAAATAAAAGTTTAAAATTTGACTTTATGGCACAGAGTTATTTTATTTTCACTCCGTTTAATGCTATAACAAAAAGTTTTATTTGCTTTACATACATACGATATACGGGCACTTTCTGAATACTAACCTCAACATTTAATTTTGATCTGAATTGGATTAACAACTCGATGGCATATTTTAAATCAAAAAGAGCCATCTCCCTCTCAAACAATTTAAACAAGTTTAAACGGTACCAGTTCACGGGGAATTCTCATTTCAAATATTTCTGGGCAAATGTACGAGTGGTGAAATTCAATAAGCTTCTCTTTTAAAGATAACCAAAATTCTTCATCCAATCTCACCCTTTTTACGAGAGTTTCTTTGCTGGACCAAACAACAAAGTCACTAAATTTGAGTCCGGTTACTCCCATTTGCATCTGAATTTGGTAATAGTATGGGTGAGTCTTTTTTAACACAATTTCACCGTCACTAGTGTGTTCTAAGCAAAATCTGTTGCTCTGTTTTTCTGACAAAACTGTTTTGAAATCTGAAATTTCCTTGTCTTCAAGGATTTTTGGGCACTTCAATTCCAAAATCCCATAGCGTGTTGGCTCAGTCAGGTCCAAAATAAGTCCATCAGGGCTGGCTGCTAATTCTGGATTCACGCCATTCACCCAAAAGCCCGTCTCTATAACCTTTAGATTAGCGCTGTCTTGAGAAAGGTTCATTTTTGGTACCATAGACTAAGGCGCAAGTTGTAATTTTGTCTGTGCTCCAGAGTTGCCTATTTAAATAGTTTGAAATAGCAGACACGGATTTCAATGAAGCAGTAGTTTTGCACAGCGATGCCGTTATGCGCACTCGGCGTTGGCTGTACCACTCATCACTGCCTTGTGTCTTGACCAACTCAAATGGAAAGCCACTTTCAGATGGCACTTTCAAGTTCTCCAACAATAAAGCTGACTGCTGCTTCAGTATAACACGTCGATAGTCGTCTAATTCATAGTCATTATATTGATGCTGTAGAAGTGACATCCACATGCTGTCGGTCTGATTGGACTTCCCAAGACACCATAGCATACTCTTATTTAGTTCTTGTTCACTACATTGAACAGTTGATGGTGCCCTAGGATCAAAGTTAATCACTTCAGTTATCTTCTGTTTTTTCGTGCTATATATTGAATCTTGCATCTTTTTTGGCTGTTTATCTTTTTTTCTTCCTTGGTTCCATGTACATGGCAATGACGTGCAACTCAAAAAAGGGTCTGTGTGTGTGTTGTCACTATTTTCATTATAATCCACAAGAGCATAAAGAAGTGCGGTGACATGGCTGCACCTTCCCATTGCTGAAGCAACACAAGTGCATGATGCATCTCGAACAAAGCCAGACAATTGTGACAGTGTAACAGTTACATCGTACAAAACATTCACTCGATACGATGCCATAACCTTGGCTTTGATGAAGTAATGACCTTGCTTCGCACAGTCTTGCATTTTTTGGGCATGTCCACTTTCAAAGAATGTCAGTCCCTTTTTTAATGGCTTGGCAGTATGAAGATCTTCAATGTCCTCATCTTCATCCTCGCTCTCATTCAATATCAAACTTTTATTGATAAATTGCACCGACTCTATTATGTGGTGATGTGGGGCGTCCGTGGCCGAGTGGTTAACGTCTCTGACTTGAAATCACTTGCCCCTCACCGCTGTAGGTTCGATCCCTCAGGGGCCTAGGAATCTTTATGTGAGGAAGCTATCCAGCTGGCTTGCGGAACGTCGGTGGTTCTACCCAGGTCCCCCCCCGTGCACGAAAATTGCCCGGAGGGGCACCTGGGGTCTTCCTTCACCAATAGAAGCTGGAAAGTCGCCATATGACCTTAGCTGTTGGTGCGACTATAAAATCCAATTCAATTCAATTATGTGGTGATGTATGTGCCCCTTGTTGAAATGTTTGGGCATTTCTGTTGCATGGCCAGGAAATTTGCTCCAACCGCTATATGGCAGTAATGGAACAGCTGATGATGATGGTGCTGTCAGTTTAACGGATTCGTTTTTCAAACTATACCACTTTCCGCCATCAACACTTATGGATAAGTTTTTGTCTTCCCCTGCAGCTATGCAGCTATGTACCCTGAAAATATATTGAAAAATAAACAAATAAATAACTGAGTGTATCTGCTGATAAAAATGAATACTGTTGTAAAGATCAAACATTTAGACAATCACATGTTTACCCAAGTCGAAATTATACGTCAATTTAAAACCAGCATTACGTTTTCCCGTTTACTATGTATACATGGGTGGGTGGGGTAACATTTATTTTTACATTCGTCGTTAACTGGTCCGAAATATCGATCACGTGATAGACTGTACTATTTTTAGCATATGACCGCATAGTCTGTGACGTTGCAGAAGAGGGATATCGTACAAACGTAAATCACAGCCCAATATTAGGATACCAACAGAGCTATTGTTTACGTTGTTTTTTTCCCTTCAGTCCAGAATTTTTATCCCAAAATTTGACTGAAATCTATGCTCTGGCTTATCAGCTAGTCCAATTAGTGTTAACAGCAGTTTGGCCATAAATCATGACCCATGCTGCGCTGACCACCACTTGAGGAAACAGATATCTCTAATTAAAATACTAGGCGTGTGCAGTATTAACACCATTTCAGAGTAACAGGTTACACATTTGTCAGTTTTACAGGAATTTACTGAAGATTATCAATTTGAAATTTATTGTATTTAATAGATCACATATTTTGTTCCAATTCAAAAGGAAGAATGTGCCAAAAAATGCTGACCAGTAAGTTTATACAATTTTATTAATTACATAAGTATATAATTATTCGATATTTAATTATTGGTTCATGGTAATTAACATACCTCTGATATTATCTTAGTTAATCATGTGTTGTTATCAAGAATTGAAGTTCATGAAAAAAGCTGATCAAGAATTGAACAAAGCTGTGATATATAATAAAACTATATATGGTAAATTTATTTCCTCATTTATTTTTTCATTTGTGTCTCACTATTCAACTAAACTAAAGGTAATATTAATGTGGTGAGAGAGGTTTGTCTCAGTATGCATCTAGTATAATCGCCAGTTCAGATATTGGGGGCAAGGTGTAACTACTTTTCTATGTCATTTGGCTAATCGTATCCCCTGTGACGGTAACATTTCCAGCACAAGCACGCTTATTTTTGAATGGATGGCGGGGGTGGATATGGGTGCGGGCAGGGGGGTGGGGGTGTAGTCAACATATAATTTGGTAAAATATATTGCCGAAACATACTCTGCCTCTATTGTTCCTACTATTGTTCCTACGCCTATTCTTTGCATTACACTTAAAAATTGAAGAATAATTTTAAAATATTGAGTACGATGTTTTATTTTCAGCGAGGGGCTCCAAATAGACCACATAAACAAACAACAGAAGATGGCATTTCAAATTCCAATATCAAAAGACTTACCTGTTATTTGTGATGAATCAGGAGAATGGATTAACTTTAATGACCTTAAGCTTTTCTTAAAAAAACATAGTTGTCCAACAGAAAGTTCTATAAAGAGTAGCAACATATTCAATTGGTTAAAAGGAAAAGACAGATGCGTGAAAAACATTGCAGGGTATCCAGTGTTTAGTGTAAAGACTAGTAGTATAGAAACTGAGGGTACGAGCACAGTTTCCATCTCCCGAAAAAGATTCACTCAAGAAACTAACAATAGCTCACCTGAGGCTAGAACCCAGGCATGCCTTTATTTAAATAAAGTCACACCTGAGCCAGATGCCTCGGATGCATACTATTAGCTACTCGAGAGGTCCTTCCAAAAGAAACTCGTCCAAAACCCCCAGTTTCTGTAATACTAATCAATCCGGTTGTCATTTTAATAACATAACATTTGCAACTCATTAAGCAAAGTCAGATGGAACCGGGCAGTAGTCTTCATCATCACTCTGCGTATCATTTTTTACCATGGAGTATTTTATTTTCCTACACTTTGCTATTTTGTATTTCAGTTCAAGAAGCTCTTCT
Source organism: Cyrtodaria siliqua (assembly GCA_037043455.1). Lineage (NCBI taxonomy): Eukaryota > Metazoa > Mollusca > Bivalvia > Adapedonta > Hiatellidae > Cyrtodaria > Cyrtodaria siliqua. The sequence continues at coordinate 111,929 of JAWPHD010002476.1, forward strand.
CTGTTACTATCCAGCTCACGTTCATAATTATCCATTTCAACCAGCAATCTTTTTTGCTTGTTGACTTTGCTCTTTTTGGTGTCCATAAAATCATCACGGACTACCTCATATTCTACTTGGAGTTGCTTACCTCTCATCAATTCTCTTCTGTATTTATCTTTTAAATTGTTAAGTTTTTTGCAAACCTTTTCTAATCTTTCTTGTTCCATTATATAATAATACTATATATAATTATTTTTAAGCCCTTATTTAATATTTTCAATATCCTTAAATGGAACCCAACTATTAAAATCCTCATTGTAACCCTTCCATTTAATCAACGCTTGTTTCTTTTTGTAATCACGTCGTATAACTTTTTCAATCCTGAATATTTCTTGCTTTGCTTTTATCATTTCTAATTCATAAAAGCTTCCATCAATGTTTTCGTTGTTTAAATCTTTTATTTTGTATGTCACAGGATTTGTGTTTTGAATTTCATCAACAACAAATATTTCTTCAGTCCAATTTGGGGTATAACCTTTCTCAAACGTTCTTTTATATTTACTAATTCTAACATTATCCCCTATTTTAAACTTTGGCTTAATCTTAGTACTTTTCATCTTTCCATACAAGTTGAAATACACTGTTCCTTTATTTTTCTCATCACTTGCTTCAGTCGGTGTCATTTTAATACTCCGATGTTTTGTATTATTATACTTGTCAACCATTTCTTGTAACACGTCTAAATATGTATTTGTATTGTTAGCTGTAAAATATTTCCACATCTTTTCTTTTAATGTTCTGTTAAATCGTTCAATTACTACAGCTTTTCCGAAATTAAAAGTGTGATACATTTCGATATTCTTATCATCAAGAAATTGTTTAAACGTCTTGTTATAAAACTCCACACCCTGGTCAACCCACAACAATTTACACTGTCTTCCTGTACTGATTATCTGTTGGAACGCTTTGGTAATTTCTAAACCAGTTTTATTTGGAACGGGTACAACCCAAGCAAATTTGCTAAACACATCAATAACAGTAAGCAAGTATTTAGTACCTTTATTATACTTTGAAAACGATTGCATATCAACCAAATCACCAGACCATATTTTATCAATTTCATTAACAATCACACGGCGTTGAGTGAACTTTCTTCGTATAGGCTTATGAAGTTCATCTGCTAACATGTCAGTCCATTTCAACGCCTTTTTTAGTTTTTTGGCTCTCCAAGTCCTAGTTTATAATTTGCACTAATCACAGGCTTGACTAACAAATTCTTAGCAATCTTTTCTCCGATAGTTTTAGACTTACTAGATTTCAAACCAGCAAGCATGTTTTTGTCACACATTGATTTATTACTAGGATTTTCATCATAACAATAATCATGATCTTTACAAACAGCATCTAACTCATTTACCGGCTCTCCACTATCAAGTGGATTACCAGGACCGCAATATTTATAACCAGGAAGAGTTAGCCCCTTTTTGGGTAGCAAAGGGAGCAAAGCTTTATGAATATCAATATTTCCACCTTCTGTGTTTTTAACAAACTTTGTTTTAGTAATACCGCAAGATGCACAAGTTGCTCTTAACATTTTTCTACCATTTTTGGCTAACACATACTGAGGATTAATATTTTCAGTAACCTTTTTTTCTTTTATACAGTAACTCATATATAATATGATTAGATTAAACTTCGTTTACAAAATATGATGTTATGATGTTTTCATTTTTCACTGGTTTGTAAGGCTTTAATAATTTGTAAAGAATATTGTACACACTGTTTCCTTCTTGCAACCTTTTGATAAAGTACAAACAGAAATATCCGCACAGGACACTTGTTTTATCTTGGTATTGAATAGTGTTGTATTTTATATCAGGTATGTACGCTAAAACTTCTTTTGGTGGGCTTAAGCCAAACGGATCGAAGTAATAATTATCATAGTAACAAGTCCAGTGTGTGCCAGGTCCAATATGATCATCAAGATTAATAATACCACATTCTTGTTTGTTTTGTTTTGCTGGTAATTTGTTTTTGCTGTACACCCCACTGAAGTTCTGTATACCTAGCTGCTTAACCCATTTTATTATATCTAAGTTAGAGATAGGTTCATTTTTAAATTTTAATTTTTTTTTATAAATGGGATACTTCTGTATGGCCTAATTTGTGAGTCTACTTGTAAACCATATCCTCTTCTATCTACTTGCAAACCTTTTCCAGTCAAACCACTAATAAGAGATCCAATCAATGGAATTCCTAATGATGCAAGCATTCCAAGAAATCCTCCGTCCTGCTGTTGTTTTTTAGTTAGTTTAACAGGGCAGTGACCTTTTGACTTTGCTATCTTCTTTCTTTGCACCGCTGTTAATTTTTTTGATTTTAGAAGTGTTTGTTTTTTATCACTAGGAACAGTTACCATTCCATTTCCAAATATTTTACCAATACCAGTACTTGCCAGACCACTAAGTGCCCCTGTTGCTAGAGGTCCTAATATCTTTGGAGCAAATTTAGCAACTGTTGGTAAAATTGTTTTAGTTAACAAACCAGCTAATGCGCCTAAAAAGCCTCCATTTTTAGACTGAGATCTCATTTGCGATTTTGATATATTTATGTCTAATCCCCGTCCATCAGATTTAGCTTTGTTAATATTGTTAATCTGAGTAGCTGTTAGCAGCAAAGGAAAATTCCCAGTTAGTTGGTTATTTTTTAACCTGAGTGTTAATTCACTTTTGTTTTCATATGCTTTTGCCAGACTTTGTTTCTGTCCATCTGTTAAATTTACTGAATAATTTACGTAAGTCATATATATTATAAGTTAGATTAAACTATTACCAATTCATTTCCGACAGTATCAATAACAACATCTACTTCATAGAGAACCAGAGCATAAACTTTATATGGAGCAGCAGGAGGTATATTTAGTTTATATCTCAAATTTAGTTGTTTTGGATCAACACTGACCTCATTTCCCTTGTAACTCAAATTGAAATATATCATTCCGAAGAGATTTTTAAAATTACCTACATTGAGTAAAGTTCCGGTGTTTTTATCATTTTGCTTGTAAGAATAATTAATAACATCTCTGAATATTCTTATGATATTAGCATAACTATATTCGGTTTCTGGATAATAAACTCCATTTCCAACTTCCAATCTAGCTGATTGTAAATAGCAATTAGTATTAGCAGCATTTACCTTAAACGTATCCAAAAGGTGAGGATTTTGTGTTTGAGAAGAACTCTTGTCTGACCTTTGCAAATAAACAAACACATGTTTGGGATTTTTAACACCAGCCGTTATTCTAAATGCGGATTCAGTTGCTTCAGAACTTCCGCTCACTTGTATCATTTCACAGAGGTAAGTCCATCTTGTTGATATCATATGATTTGTCATTACATAACTTAAACCATCTGAGTTGAATATCATTTTGGGTATCCACAAAACTAATTTATTAATAATTACTCGGCCGTCATCACCACTTGATTTGAAAATTAGTACATTATCATCTGTCAGTTGCAAGCTGATTTGAATTTGACCAGGAGGAAGCATGTTTGTTTCCAAACCTCCAAAGAAGGAATATTTATTTAATGGGATTATAGAGTCAACTTTTTGATTAGTTATGATTAAAGCATGACGAGCAGTAAATCCTAGATTATAACCAGCTTGATCATCTCGAGATTCTGCAGCCGTCGTATCATCTAAATAAAAGTATTCGTTTGTTCCGGTTGTCTTTGCATAGTCATCAGAAATTTCAAGCAAGCTTTTGATATTAACAAATCTGTGAAGATTATTTCCATCGTAAACTGTTTTTCCATTTTGCTTTACTTGCATATGATCAATAAATGAAGCTGCATCGTTAATTAAAGCAATTCTGTCAGCGTCTGCGAAATTGGCTCCATCAGCAAGTTTGTTGACTTGAAAACTGATTTCGAAATATGCGTTATACCAATCGAAGTAAGAACTTCTATCATTCATTGTAAACTGATAACCACTTTTCATTTGTCTAGTATTATTTCCTGGTAGTGTTACGGGGGTATCTAACTGAATAGGTACATGTTCATATCTATTATTATATTGATCACTTCGAAACATCTATGTATACTAGTAATTAGATTATTTTTTATTAATTAATCGATTAATTCTTGTATGAATTCCCCTTCCGGAAAGTAATCTATTAATTTTTGTATTTACATCTTCTTCAATTATATCATCAGCCGCAACTTTAGCTACATCTTTTGTAGCAGCCTTTGTAAGTTCTTTTAAAATCATCTCACCTTTTGGTTTAGGTTTAATAACTGAAACTAATTTATCAGCAGCCATTTTTCCTACTTCATCTCCAAGCTTTTTAGAACCGCTTTCTATGATTTGTTTACCAGCAGTTTCTAATGCTTTCTTGCCTGCTGTTTTCACAGACTCGCTGAATATCTTTGATCCGACTTTTGAAAGAATGTCAAATATGCCAGCTCCAGTTAATCGATCAACTTGAGTATATGTTCCCGTGCTAGTGTCATACACTTTTTTTAAACATGTCATATAACTTATGTTACATTAATTCCTTCAAAACAAAACGAAATGATGTGTGGACACCATTAAGATTAATAATCTTACTGGAGAAATCGGTTATGTAAATATTAATACTGTTAATGATCGTTTTGTTTACTTCGCAGAACCCGACTCTTATCGGTTCATCTTTGAAAGGATATGATCTCGTAAGATCAGCTGTACTTATTTCATAAATAACATCCCCGTATGATCCATCAACAATAGAATTACTTATCAAATCACAGTGGATGTACAACGTATCGATAGAATTTGTTATGTTTGGTGTCACAGTTCCAAATTTAGTTTCTCTGATAACTGCATCTTTGTCAAATCCGATCAAGACATGAAAGTTTGTTTCTCTTAAATCAAACATAAAATTATTATGGATGGTAACCAAGCATTTGAAACTTGATAAATCAAACTCAATTCTTATCGGGACAGGCGAGTCATCGGTTAAATCATTGTTTACAGCTAATGTTTCTTTTATGTAATTATCGATATCAGCATAACTGTAATTTCCATTTGTAAAAATAATACTTTTCCAATCCGTTCCATTGTGATACCTTATCACTTTGTTATTAAAATCCTCACTAATATTATACCACGAGTAAGTCATAGAATTAATCTTATCAAGTCCAATACCATATTGTTTGTTTCTGCCTAATATTAATGGTCTGTCAAACACAGTTGTAAAATTACTCGGTGTGTTCGAGCTATTAATTATTGACGCTTTCTCCGGTGATAATACAATTTTTTGTTCCATATAATATAGAATGGATAAAATTAATCACCTTTGTAGTACAGTTTAAAATTTGATTTTTCAAAATTGAGAACTTGAGTAGCGTCGTCTTTTGCATATAGAAAGATGGTCCAATGATGTGATTTCTGAAGATATGCTTCAATTGTTCCTTTTAGTATTCGTTTGCCATTTTCTATTTTCGATTGAGCAATCGTCTCACTTACACTTAGATTAAACAAACTAAAATATTCTATACCAATGTTTGTAACTGTATATGTAAGATCTGCTTCAACTACATATCGTCCGGGTTTTACAAGTCGTATGTCCCGATATTCATTATTAGAGGTAAAATAGTCTTCAGTATTTATAAATGGATTGGTTGCAGGGGTAAACACTTCGAAAAAGCTACTACGTTTGGTTCTTTCAAGTGGTTTTCGCGTTGGGTATGATACAACATTTCTAGAATCATCTAGCATGATGCTGATGCCATCATCTATTGTATATTCAAGCAGTAATGTCCGACTTAAATCTTCTACTTTTACTCTTAACTCGTCAATTATACCAATAATTGCTGTGTGCCGGCTGCCAGACTTTTGATTAAACTGTTTTAATGAAGCTATTTCACCATCAAAAGCTGTGTTTCTTTCATCCTGGGCAGCTTTCAATTGCTTTGAAGCATCATCAATAGCAGTCTCAAGTTGATCAGTGTCAACCAGTTTGTTCAGAGCAGTCTCCAGCGACTGACCATCAATCGTTTTCTTTTTGATGTCTTCAAATTCTTTGTTGATATCAGCAACGTTGGTGTTTATCTGTTGATTTAATATTTTAATTTGAGTTATTTCGGTAGTAAAAGCAGTTCTCATTTGTTTTGAAGCATCGGCAATAGCAGTTTCTAGTTCATTATTGTCAACCATTTGTGTATTGATTTCCCCAATCCGTGCATTAATATTTTGAACACCAGCTCTTATTTGTTTGCTTAATTTCTTATAGTTTTCACTATCTTCCAATGCATCTTCTTTCTTTTCTAACTCTTTCAAAGCATCACCTAGAAGTTTTATTTCATCTTTCAATCCGTTTTGAATTTCAAGCATTTTCTCGCGGTTTGCTTGTAACTTTGTTTGTATTTGACTTAGTTTATCATCAACACCTGTTGTCAAATCTTTCATCATATCTGGAATTTTATCAATATTATAATCACGTATGATTTTTGCTACTCTTCTTACAGTAAATTGCTTTGTTGCTGCATCATCTGCTTTTTCTGGATTACCAACATTGATAATTTTATTATTATCCATGTTAAGCTCACTTCTCAAAACATTTTCCTGGTTTCTGCCTTTGTTAAGATAATTAACCAAATTTTTTGTTTTACATACTCAGACAGCACAATACCAAAATTTGTTATATTGACACTGCCAGTAGTAACTTCCTCGCCGAGATCATTAAAAAGCCCCATTATAATATAGATTATATTAAATTTCGCCGTTGAAGTTACGCTTTACTAACTTTCTCGGACGATCAAGATACAGAAAGTCGTACTGCTTGTCAGTCGCTTTCTTGTACTGCTCTTTGCTGACATCTTGTTCTTTGGAAAGCATACCAAGCTCACGATTAACCGGAGTCGCGAAGAAGATGTAATGAGAACAGTTCAAACGAATGTCTTTGGGAGTTTTGTAATAAGATTGTGACAAGTAAATTACACAACAATTTGTGTGTCTTCCCTGTATGAAATAATTAATAATATCATTTTGATTGCGCTCACAAACATAATCATCAAAAATAGCTATCTTCTGATTATCTGATTCTAAATCATTCACAGGGATAACTTCATCATTCGAACATTCTAATATATCTTCCACTGGAATTTTATTCTTTTTTGCTATCTTTTCAAGTTTTTGTGATAAGACCTGATACTTGGACTGCTCTAAGTTTTTAGCAAACAAGTAAATCTTGTCGTAGTAAACCAAAGGTTTCAGCAACATATGAACTAGTGTGTTTGTCTTGCCAGATCCTGAATTACCGCAAATTAACATTCTAAAACAACAGTCTGGCATGAAGTTCCATATTTGTTTAAAATTACCGTTTTCTGTTTTCATATCATAGTTTGGAATTTGCATTATAATAATACTTAGATAATACTTGTCTTAACTTATTCTAATTTATCTTAATTTAATCTAACCTTATATTATACATGTCTTTGTTAAAATGGAAAGAATTAGCAGATAAAAAGCGAAAAGCGAGTGAGCTTGTCAAAGAATACGAGAATAGAGTTACCCGAAAAAGACTAGAAAAAGGAGCTAGTCGTGATTTATACAAAGAAATATTTAAACCTGTAACTAGCGAAATAAAAAGCCAGTCGGAACAGCTAACAGACCAGTTAGCTTCTCTTCCGAAAATAAGTCAGCAATTAGCCGCTCTTCCAGCAGCAATAGGCGAGGAGATAGAAGAACAAAAAACGTACCAGGGATTACCCCAATTATTTGCTGAAGAACCCCGTAAGCTAACGCTATTACCTGAAAAAGAAATAATAGGAGAAGAAGAACCTGCCGCGAGGCCTAAGGAACCCAAACCGGTGTATGATATTGACTTGGATGCTGGTATGGATAAAGACGTACTTAATAAGTATGACTTGCCACTCCCAACTAAAATATCAGGTATTACTGACGGGAGTGCTGATTATGATAGATATGTTAAAAGAGCTGAAGAGATACATAAGAAAATGCTTCCCGAGATAAGAGGTATAAGGACAAAAATAAACAACCTCAGCGAAGAAAAACTCAAGGAGAAGATCGAAAATGCGAAAACCAGTGCGACTAAATCTAAATATTCAAAATTACTCAAGGACCCCGATGGCACCCAAATAAAGAGTGATTTACTTTTAAAAGAACATAATGAAAAAGCAATAGAGGCAAATGCTCTGGATTTTTATATTGAAAGGTTGCCTGAGCGAATTCGGGCAGCTGGCGAAACTGCACAAAAGACTGGCAAAGGGATGCAACAAAATAAAAATTCCTACAAAGTTGATAAAGATGGTCACTATGGAATGTTACAAATTGATTTACCTAATCTTGTTGGTCATCACAAACTTATTGCCAAACAAGGAGAAGCAGTTGTGCTAGATCTAAAAGTAGACGATGATTTTATAGACTTGATAACAAAGCGTTACAACAATGGAAAAACTTATTCAAAGCTGTCTCAGAATGCTTTTAAGAAACTAACAGAATTGTCTGGTTTACCAATTCATAAAGGTTCTTCAAAGTTCAAAAAGATTTTAGGAGGTTGTGCTGATGTTGAATATTACAATAGTCCTGATGATTTGGTTAATGCTCTGGAGTTAGTATGTGGGAGTATCGAATCAGGAAATAATAGTCCACAGATAATAAATAAAGGTATTAGCATAATCGATGAATTGTTAAAAATAGGTAAAATGTCACCCAAAGAACACGAACAACTATTTTCTAAATATTTTAATTAAAGTATTGTCTAACTGTAATTATACATGAAAACCAAAGAAGAATTAATTGATCACTTGACGCGACTTGTAGCTGCATACAGATGCAGTTATAAATTGTGCGGTATTATAAACACAACATTACAGATTGCAAGTGGGATAATTGGTTGCACTGCCGTATTGGCATTGGTTCCAGCAATTCCTGTTTTTGTAGCCGCAGTTGGTGCAGTTCCTCCGGTAGTTGCTGTCTTAGTGAGTAAAACAAGAATAGCAGAAAAAAAGACTTTGTTAAAAACACATCATAGAAGTTTTAAACAACTTCTATCATATGTCCAAACAACAACAGGACTAGAAAATGATGAAGAGGTAATTAGAATTGTCTTCAATAAAATATTAGAGATTCAAAAGAATGATAACTTTACAGAACCTCTGGAAATGCATATGAAGAGATTCAAGTTAAACGGTCATGGCATTAAGCCGTAATTCTTTTCTGACTTGTTTCCATATCCTATCGTACTTTTCTCTGGTTGATTTTGTTTTAATCAGTTTTGTTTCTTTTTCTATTTTTAATATTTCAAATATTTTCTGAAAAATGTATTCAAATTTAATTGATCTTTTTCGGCCTTCTATTTCATCCAAAATCTTTACAATTTTGTAAAACAAATCTTCAAATCTTTGTCTATTTTTAGAAGACAAATCAAATGCTACCAAGTATTTATCTAAATGATACTTCCTGTGGTAAATAGTTTTCTTTTGGCTGTAGTTGTAACCTGTGATAAGATTATAACCATTGTGGGTACCACAATTAAGACAAACACGCTCGTTATCGAAAACTTCACAAGTATCATTACAATTTATACATGCATAAGTACACTTGTAACACAGTTTGGTCCTGGTACAATATTTACAAAGCTTTTTTGTCGTGCGAAATAAGATGCAATCTGTACACACCCCAGGAGGATCAATAATATCTAAAACTCTTTCACAATATTTGCAATTCATTATATTATAATATAGAATTATATATTTAAATACAGGCTTAAACAAATATTATCTTATGTAATTATATAAATGGAACAAGTAGAAATTGAAATCAAAAACTTTAAGGAAGATCAAATAATATATGCTCAAAGGGTTGATTTTGAAGATGCGAGTAAATTAGATGCAGCGCTTTTAATTTTTTCAAACTTTCAAGATTTAACAGAAAGAATCATAACAATGGTAAAACAACTAAAACTGTCATGGAAAATAAAAAAAGGAGATATAAACAAACTACGTTCTTTGTGCAAAAAACAAATTTCAGAGGCAACCAGTCGCCATCCAACTTTATACAAAGATTCTTTTATTGCTTACTACAGCATTTTGTTAGACAAAGGAATTAAAATTATTATGTACGGATGATTTGCTGGCTAGCTGGTGAGGTATGGATAAATAAAAAATAAAAAATATAATCTAACCGTGGAATAAATATTTTACTTTAAATTAATTAATTAATTAATAGGGGCTTAAAGAAATAATCTCATGTAATATTATATAATGAGTATCCGAGAAATTGAAACATCCCCAAAACAGTATAGCAAGGTTTTTAAAGTAGATATTATTAATAACGACGACCCGCTCGCTCAACTGCAAAAAACACAACCAAGCGTTATAAAATTTCTCAAAGCAGAACTAAAAAAAACAGGCGGATTTAAATTAAGCATAAGCCTAAAAGTTACTTTTATAAAAGGAGTACCAACAGAAGATGGAGATTTTATTGTTAATTTTAAAACAGCTTACTTTGCCTCAAAGGCTGTAATAATATTAAACAAAAATCAAATATCAGAAGCATTAGACAAAGCACGAGAAGAAATTATAAATAGAATTGGAAATTGGATTCAGTTGGGAAGTGGTTGGCAAATTGAATCAGTAGATACACATTACATAAATAGAATAAAGTATAAGCCTTTGCGGGGAAGCTCTTATTTAGAGTTACCAAAAGAACTTGCTAATTCTAAAAAAGGATTGGTAAATATAAAAAATGAAGATAACGAGTGCTTTAGATGGTGCCATTTGGCTTGCACATTTCCTGTTAAAAAAAATCCTCAAAGAATAACAAAGTACAAAAATCATATTGGTGATCTTGATTACAAAGGAATTACATTTCCTGTTACTATCAACCAAATCCAAAAAATAGAAAAACAAAACAACATTTGTTTTAACATATTTGGATATGAAGATAATCAAGTATACCCTTTGTACGTATCAAAAAATAAAGCAGAGAAAGCATGTGATATGCTTTTAATTACTGAAAAAGAAAAAAATCATTACGTGTGGATAAAAAACTTTAACAGTTTGATGTTTAATCAAACATTACATTCAAATAAAAAATGGTTTTGTAAAACATGTCTACAATGCTTTACATTAGAACGTGTGCTAAAAATGCATAAGCCTGATTGCCTTTCACTTAACGGAAAACAAGAAATAAAAATGCCAAACAAAGATGAAAAAGTTAAGTTTAAAAACTACGACAGACAGCTAATGGTTCCGTTTGTTATATATGCTGATTTTGAAGCAATAACTGAAAGTATTTCTTCAGTATCAAACAATCCTAAAAAATCACATACGGAAGCATATCAAAAGCATACTGATTGCAGTTATGGGTATAAGGTTGTTTGTTGTTATGATGATCAATATTCAAAACCAGTTGTAACGTATAGAGGTCCAAATGCTGTTTACAAGTTTTTAGAAAAAATGATAGAAGAAGAAAAGTGGTGCAAGAAAACCATGAATGCAAACCTTAAAAAAGATCTAGTAATGTCACAGGAAGAAGAAGCTAGATTCAAAAAATCTAAATCATGTCATATTTGTGGTAATGGTTTTTCAATAACTCTTAAAAAAGATGACCCAAGCCGTACAGTAGCATATGAAAACTCTCTTAGAAAAGTCAGGGACCATTGTCATATAACTGGAAAGTACAGGGGAAGCGCTCATGACATATGTAATATTAATTTCAGGTTGACTAGAAAAATACCTGTTGTGTTTCATAACTTGAGAGGATATGACTCTCACTTTATAATGCAACACATCGGAAAGTTTAAACAAAACATAAATGTTATACCGAATAACATGGAAAAGTATATGGCTTTCATGTTAGGAAAAAGTTTAGTATTTATTGATAGTTTCCAATTCATGTCCCAATCATTAGATAATCTAGTAAAAAACGTTCCGTCGTTTCGATACATATCTCAAGAATACAGCGGTAAAAAGTTAGACTTGCTAAAAAGAAAAGGCGTTTATCCTTATGATTATATGAACAGTTTTGAACGCTTCAAGGATACTAAGTTACCCGGCAAAGATAGCTTTTATTCTCAATTAAATGATGAACATATTTCAGATGCAGATTATGAACACGCTAAAAAAATATGGAAAACATTTAAGATTAAAAATATGGGAGAATATCATGATCTGTATCTTAAGACGGATGTGCTGCTGCTGACAGATGTTTTTGAAAACTTTAGAAAAATGTGCATTGAGTATTACAAATTAGATCCTTGCCATTACTTCAGTAGTCCTGGGTTAGCCTGGGATGCGTGCCTCAAGATGACTGGTATTCAACTTGACTTAATAACTGATATTGATCAATATTTGTTTGTGGAAAAAGGATTAAGAGGTGGTACGAGTTACATTGCAAATAGATATTCAAAAGCTAATAACAAATATATGAAAGACTATGACAAGAAAAAAGAAAGCAAGTACATAATATATTTAGATGCTAATAACTTGTACGGATGGGCTATGTGCCAACCGCTACCTACTGGCAACTTCAAGTGGGTTGATAAGTTTGAAAAAGGAAAAACAAATTACATTGTTGAGTGTGATATTGAGTATCCTGAAGAACTTTATGAGTTACATAATGATTATCCTCTTGCTCCGGAAAGTTTAAATATAAAAGATGAGTGGTTGTCAGACTATTGTAAAAATTTAAAACAAAAGTTTAATTTAGGAAATTGTAGTGTTAATAAACTTGTTACGACGTTGAAAAATAAAGAAAAGTATGTCGTGCATTTTAGAAACTTAGAATTGTATAAAACGCTTGGATTAAAGGTAACAAAAATACATCGAATACTACAGTTTGACGAATCAGAGTGGTTAAAGACATACATAGATTTTAATACTGCCAAGAGGACAGCTGGTAAAAATGCTTTTGAAAAGGATTTCTTCAAACTGATGAACAATTCAGTTTTTGGTAAAACTATGGAAAACTTGAGAAAAAGAATTAATGTTAAATTGACTCACGACGAGGAGGTTCTTTTAAAATATGCGGCAAGACCTTCATTTATTTCTTGTAAAATGTTTAATGAAAATTTATTTGCTGTAAACAGAATAAAAGAACGATTAGTTTTGAATCGTCCTGTTTATGTTGGTATGTGTATTTTAGACTTGTCAAAATATTTGATGTATGATTTCCATTACAACTATATCAAAAACAATTATGATAAAAAAGCTAAGTTATTATTTACTGATACCGATTCCTTGTGTTATGAAATAAAAACAAAAGATGTGTATGCGGACTTTTACAAGGATAAGGAACTGTTTGATAATTGTGATTATGATCCAAAAAGTAAGTTTCATTTTAATGATAATAAAAAAGTTATTGGCAAGATGAAAGATGAAACTTGCGGAATACCTATTGTTGAATTTGTTGGGTTGCGAAGTAAGCTATATTCGTATATGTTAGATAATAAGGTTAGCGCAAAGAAATGTAAGGGCGTTAAAAAGTGTGTTGTGAAAAAACATATAACTCATGAAGATTATAAAACTGTTTTGTTTACAGCAACAGAAGCTCATCATGAAATGAAAGTTATCAGATCGCAAAAGCATAACATAGGCAGCTATGCAATAAATAAAAAAAGTTTATCAGCTTATGATGATAAACGGTATATATTAGATAACGGACAAGATACATTAGCATACAAGTAAAATACTCCATGGTAAAAAATGATACGCAGAGTGATGATGAAGACTACTGCCCGGTTCCATCTGACTTTGCTTAATGAGTTGCAAATGTTATGTTATTAAAATGACAACCGGATTGATTAGTATTACAGAAACTGGGGGTTTTGGACGAGTTTCTTTTGGAAGGACCTCTCGAGTAGCTAATAGTATGCATCCGAGGCATCTGGCTCAGGTGTGACTTTATTTAAATAAAGGCATGCCTGGGTTCTAGCCTCAGGTGAGCTATTGTTAGTTTCTTGAGTGAATCTTTTTCGGGAGATGGAAACTGTGCTCGTATCCTCAGTTTCTATACTACTAAGACTGTTCTGCATTTCTGTTTTGCTTATGGTATGATGTGTGTTTCAAAGTCACCAAACATATACAGAAAAAACTATTAAAAACATGTGAAGATCCAATTCCGTCCATAAAAGAAATTTATGTAGCTGTTACAAAAGCAAACTTTCTAAACAAGGACGTATTAAATTATGTCATCCCAGAGGACAACGACATTTCTTCTTTGCATTCTTACTATAAGCCGGAGTTTGCAGAGGAAGGCTGGAAAAAGATATGTCTTTTTGAAATACACTTCATGAAATACAATTTTGAACCAGCCACAGAAACATATGAAAATATGGTAAAAAGGAAATCTGATTTCTTTAATACTTTGGAAAAGGCAACCAGTGTTTCACAAACACTTTGCACACTTTCTAAAATGGAGATCTCCAACAGAATCAAACGAAGGGAAACAGCAGAAATGGACGAGGCTATTAACTTGACTTTAAATATGCGACATAGTCCAGTTATGCTAGAACTTCAACTTATCCAAAGTTTAAGTGATTAATATTCAATCAACCGATTATTTTGTGTTGACTGCACACGCTTGTGCGATGTTCATGTGTATGTTGAAATTGTTGCAGAAAACAGTCATTATTTTGACGATCTGGTCACAGTTATTCAATCACACATAACCAAGAAACATAATGAGCGATGTGCAGAAATAGTGTTCTTCCAAGCAGGTACAATTCAGGAATTTGAAGGTCCGCGTGGAGAAAATATGCGTTTTCAGATGAGAGATCAATTTCTGTCTGGAAAGTTAAATAACAAAGTTACTCATCGTTGGTTTCAAGATTCATTCAAAGAAGAAAATGAATGTGAAATGGCTGAAAAATGTTCACAGTGCTTTAGTCCAGCTCTGTCAAAACCTCTTTCTATGGAAACATTTGATGTCTTAAATGAATGGTACATTGAAACACCCCTTATCTGTCAAATTATATTTGAACAGTTTATAAACAAAGGAACAGTGAGAAAGACTGAGAATAAAGATACCTTCCTGAGAAATAAATACACAAGACTGTATGGCCAATACGATGCATTGTTGAATATTTTCAATAAAAAGTACTGTGGTGTTCTGCAAGAAATGAATACACAAGAACTATCAATGAATTACCAATCAATTTCAACTGTGTTTAATGTGACATCACCAGCCGGTGTGACACAGGGACTATGTGCTGCAGAACAGAAGTTTAAGAAAAAGGCAATGTGTGAGCTGACTTATTACAATATGTATTTGAAAAAGTACCCATTAACGTACTCTTCAGCTGCTGGGTTGAAAACGGACCAAGTAAGTCTTAGGGACTGCATTCTTATCCTTATGATGGACAATTTGGTAATACTTAAATACCACGCTGACCCTGATCCCGGAGAGAGCAGATCCATACATGTATGTACATTGCCCATAACACTGAAAGGACTACCTAAAGATGCATACGAGGTGGACACATGGCATGACAACACTTGCGAGGGTCAACAGAGTGACTGTCCTTGCAAAAATGACAGAATAATGAATAAGACGCAGATTGATGACTTGCTGTTGACACTATCCGAGGATGAAACATCAGGCTTTACCCGATTTCGTAAACTGGCCTGCTGGGGTCATACAGACATTTTGAGGCAATTGTTTGAAGGTAATGATAATAAGAAGTAAAATAAAAGCGAAATATAAATTTGATTTTAATATGTGTACAATCTAGAAAAGAGCTGGAGATATGGAAATTTATTTTGATTTTAATTCCGGGTTTTAAACATACGGGTTTTTGTGTACATGTATATGAGTATTGGAACATAATGTCATTATGGTATCGAGTCATTTTAAATAATTACAACATTCGTATTAATAAATCCAGTAAATTGCTTATTTTAAATTACCTCCAACTTAGATTTTGTTTCACCTTTGATTGACTGGTATATGCTTTACTCTATTATGTTTCAGATGGTATCCACTTGACAACAACTAGACAGAACCAGGATGTTGATCTAGAGCAATCTTTCGCTTCACTGAATTTGGAAAATGTATGTATGTTCATGTATTTGCAAATGTTATTTATTGTACAAACATCGATGACATTATCATACCCCCGCTTTTACAAAGTGAAGTGGGGGCTATATAGGAATCACGTTGTCCGTAACGTCTCGACACGTCGCGTAACATATTTTGTCCCGTCGCGTCCCGTCCTGTCGAGTCCCATAACACATTTTATTACTTGGATTCCTCAAACAGTTTTGAATAACCTTTAATTAGGTTGTTCCCAAACTTCATATACACGTAACAACTGATGACTTTATGTCCCTCAACATCACCCATTTTTGATTTCCTAATTATTAAAAAAGTATGGCCCTTTGTTTGATTTAGAATTTAAGCAAGGAACCCGACAGACTGAACGATGCAGATGAATTTTCACCATGAGGACAAGATACTGCACCCAGTTACATTATTCTGACACAGAGCCTATTTTAAATAAGATATTCTTTATGTATTCTCCAAAAAAGTCATCACACGTTACCTATTGTAAGATATATTCTATTTACCGTGTTGTATTTTGTATTTGTATCATACCCGACAGACTGAACAATTCAGATGAAGAAATTCAACAAGCAGTTACAGCATCGGTTGAATATGAAAAGGATGAACTTCAAGATGAAGAAATAGCAGATATTAGTTTTGACGACATTATAGTAAGAGAAATTGATTCAGACAATGAATCCGATAGCATGATCCTTGAAGATTCCTTCATTGGACACATGATTCAAGACAGTGATGATGATCAGATATCTGAAATACTTGAGCCTTCAATGACAGATTTTATAGATAGTGCTGGTCGTCTTTCTCAAAACATACCTTTGGCGTAAACTGATGACAAATGCATATTGAATTATCTTGGATTTGAACAGTACAAACCCCCACCACTCATATCAAAACACCCACCACCAGCAGTAGGAAGGGACGATGACACAAAAAAGCTGCAAGAGGTTTTGGATGATATCCTTATAAAAACGGACAATACACGTAGCAATGCTCATAAAATATTGTTTGCTCCAGACCATAAAATTGCTTCCAATCGTCTTAAACTACGAGACAGCAACAAGAAGTATCTTACGTTCCTTCCAGAATTTCCTGTCCTGCATTTGAGAAAATCTAAAATAAACGTCCTTTGCAGTGCATACAAACATGCTGGTATTTTACATATACTGAAATACATGCGAGATGAAGAATTTCAGGAGTGGAAAAAGTTGATATCTGCCCAACATATAGAAATGGCAAGAAAATATATCAGAAGAGTGTCAGTTGCACTGCACATGGCATTTTTTTGCAAATATTTACAGTCCCTTTCAGTTGCAAAGAGAAGCATGGTGGAGGCAGATATAAAGCAATCAAACTTCCTAGAAGAAAACTGGCAGGATTTTGAGACGTTTATGGATGAAGGAAGAAAGAAAAAATTCACATTTGCTCTGCACCAGGATATGATGCAGCACTGCGATGAAGTAAGCGCAATCGCTTTATCAGAAAGACTTGGGGGACAAGGGGGCTACAACCTCTTGTTAGCAGCAGTCAAATCAAGTCTTCCATTTTCGTTTTTGAATGGAGCTTCATCTTATGCTGCGTTCACTACAAAACTTCTGCATGATCATTTCCAGTGTGGACCTTACTACTAAAGAATGAAGTATGCATTATTTACAACACCAAATAAGGGAGTGACATCAACTTTGCATTGGACACACAGAGGGAAATGGACCATCAAGATGTTCTAAAGGCTTTTCGGTCAGGAGCAACTTTGACAGCTGTGATACCAAGAATGTCTCTGATTGATTCCCTCAACGAGATTCATGAAATTTCAAACAAAAGTATGTCAACAAGTCAAGGTCCTAGAACAAGAACAACGGAAGAACTGCTCGGAATGAAGATTTCACAAACTGACGTGAAGTTTATAACAAGAATTATTTCCATTTTGCTAAGGCAAGGCGGAATTTCAACAGTACCGGATGACAACATATACAATGTATATGATCACCAAAAACCGCTCATATCAAATGCAATACTGGATTCAAAAACAGAACAAATAGGGCACTATCTAATTAAAATATCCATCACACAGTTAAATCTGTTTGGGTGCGGGAAATCTGACGAACCAGAGTTTCAGAATGTAGAGGGTCCCAAAGAGCTTCTTCAAAAGCTTAAATCGTCAAAAGGTATAACGATGAAAAGAATGTCCGCTGGAGAAAAGTATCCCACAAAGACAGAACGCGAGAAAAAAGAAGAAAAACGACATAAATTGGTCAAGCGAGAATCTCGAAAACTCGACTACCCAAGTTCAGATATGAACGCATGTCAAGCCATTGTTAAGCCAGACTGTTCAAAACCAAAAGTTGTCAAATCTTCAGGAATGAAAAAAGCTTTGATAGAGATTCTCGTGAAAGGTGTTCAGCAAATACAAGGACAATCACCACCAGAGAAGAAGGATACACACATTTTAGAGAGAGAAGATCTGGAGTTTTTAACTAAAAAGTATCTTCAAATGGTTATAACTAAGTCTGTTGCTATAGAAACTGTTGAATTTGCCGGAGTAAAGTTCAAAAGACAGTCGTCATCAGAATCACAGTAACTCAAACATGTTGAAAATGGAGTCATCATGAAAACTAAAATTCAGCTTCCAAATGTAAGGCAAATGGCAATTTGTGAAGAGAAATATCATTTTACACCCGATGACTTTAAAGCCGCCACCCGATCACAGAGACAAACACAAGAGAGAAAAATCAGCATTACCCATTTAAAAACATCAAATGAAATTTTACCAATGGAAAAGTTTGACAAAGCTTCAATTGTCACCACAAATGAGGGAAAGAACCTTATTAGCACTTACTTAGCGAGAAACATAGACAGACTAAAGATACCCGCGAGTCTGGTTGTCGACATAGACAGTGAATTTAAACTGAAAGACTGTGACTGCAGTTCAAAGTCATGCTCATGTGATAGATATACAAATCCAATACGTGTTGTGTTCCCTAGAAACTTTGGACAAAATGTTGAAGTTCTAAATCATATAAAACAATCAAAAAGAGAGGCAGAAATGGCTCAGATAGACTGGTTATTAGAATACCAGACACTGTTGCAGCAGAATGAAGCATGCCCAAGTATTGTTACATCTGGCGATATTGACTCGGTAGTCTTGCATATGTTTGCCATTGCATACTTGTGGCCTCGAGTTGAGGAGAACACATTACAATTCATGCATGATGTTTTTGTTATACTGCAGAAACCAGGAAACGTATGTGATATTTACAATATCACAGGCATCTTAACAGTTTTAGAGACAGTATGGAAAGACAGATACATCGGCCAAAAAATAACACTTGCTTTTAGTCTAGGGGGAAACGACAACTTGCCAAAGTTTCATGGCATCTCTCATCTGGCAACAACAGACACATTCTTCAAACATCAGGTATTCTTAAATGAACTATTTCGGATACGAGATAATGGTGACACTGACGGCCTCTCAATTCAGTTCAATATTGAGGTATACAAGGATTTCATTAAAACTTTGTACAGCCCCAAACGGATAAACGCCAATGACTTCACATATGCAGAAATTAGGTAAGTGTCTATCCAATCACCAGCTATATATAACGGCAAAGGCAGATTTGAGGAACCCACAGTTTTGGATGCCTCCAGAAAGTGCTATTGAGCAGCTAGGAAAAAACGTGAAGTGTCTTATAGACTTCTACCTTACAGCAGGCACACATTCAGCACCAATGCCAAACTTCCTCAGAGATGGCTGCTTTACTAAAATGCAAGACGGCACAATTGAATACGATCTAGGTCTGGAATCTCGAATAGTAGACGTTCAGACGTGTTTCTCTACTGACCAATATGCTGTCCGTGACAAACTGAAGAAGCAAATAGGACTAAAACGAAAACTGGACAAGACACCTCAGAAAGGACGCAGAAGAAAGTTAAACCCCATGACTTCGACACCAAGGTAAATAAAACACCGTAATTAGACAGTAGTTTTATTCATATGTAAAACGTGACTGAAGGCCCTCTCTGAATTACACCACGTCACCGATCTTCAAAAATCACTTATTGTTAGGAACTCACTGAAGATGATAGGCTATTTTGTTAAGTACTCCTTCACATTTTGATTGTTGTATTAATTCCATGTCACACTGATGTATTACTTAAAGCAAGCTACTTTAGTCCAATATAAAATGTGGCAGTACAATACAAAAATATACTCTCAATATATTAAATAACAACATAATTATATATCTTTATCTAAGCCTGAACTGATATTCATATTATTATTTTTAATATGAATTGACCTGTATTAAAATATACTTATCTGTGATCCTCGGTTATTGCTTAATTCAGTGGTTACTTACTATGTTTAGTAAATATTTAAATATACATGCAGTAAAATAACAAGCCAAAGTAACTGTTTATTTGCTTATGAAAAACATTATTTACATTCTGTATATTTAAAATCATGATCAAGAACTATTTTTAAACTTTAAATCCATATTTATTTGAAATATCAGTGTTTTGTTTTTCCAGGAAACCATCAGCAAACAAGATGGATGCACAATGAGCGTATACATATGGACCAGATATCAAATTGCTAGACAATGTGTTCATTTATGTATATTAATTGTACATTGTTTTAGAAATATGCTCTTAAAGAAATAAGTGTAATACCTGTGTTCATAGTCACAAGATCAAGTGGTTGCAAGTGGAATCAAGTGGAATCAAGTGTGTGCATCGGGACCAGGCACACCCTTAACTAATTTGACAGGAGGAGAGGTGGGGAGCAGTGTAGGTTTTCCGGCCCTCAATGACTTGGCTTTTGTAATACTGTATATATTATTTCATGAGAGTAACCTCTCTTTTGATAATGAAATGAATTGCTACATAATACACTCTTTCTTCAGTTGTTTCTTACAAACAAACTATTGATTAGATGGTTTTATATTGTTCCGTGATATCATATGTCAGAATTGGGGATATCGCACTATATGAATAGGTGATACAAATTAGTTAATTTTAGTTGGTGATATCACCAAGTAAAATATTGATATCGCCCACTTAAATAGGTGACATCTATGGGGCGCCATTTAACTATTTAATCATTATTCATTGATATCCATAATTGAATTAAAGATATCTATAATTTGAATATAAGATATCTATAAATCGATGTATAGATATCTTAAAATGAATTATGGATAGCTATAATTCAATTGATTTTAAGATATCAATAATTCAATTTAAGATATCTATAAATCGATTTATAGATATCAATTACTCAACATAAGATATGTTTAAATCGCCTCGAATTATAGATACATATATGTCAGTTTATTCAGCCATGGAATTAATTGCCGATCCCTTACATTTATCCCGCAGTGAAGCTATTGTTATAGTTTAATAAATATTTCCAGGGGACCAGTTTGTGGACATTGAATGCCTTAAATTACAGATATCATTAATGCAACGGTATTTATGGTTATCCATAATTCATTTAAAGATATCAATAAATCTAATATATAAGTTATCTATAAATGCTTGACAATTAATGATATCTTAATATGAATTATAGATATCCATAATTCGAATAGAAAATATCTATAAATCGATTTAGATATAACTTTAAGTGATTAAAGATATCTATAATTAGAATATGAGATATCTATAAATAATTAATGATATCCATAACTAATATAATATATCTTATATTCGAATTATAGATATCCTTAATTCAAGTATGGATATTTATAAATAGTGAATAAATAGTAAAACGGCGCCCCAAAGATATCATCTATACCACTCATTTAAAACGAATGGGTGATATCGTGACATCACGCATATGTATAAGGGATAGAACTCGTACTTATAGCTGATTTTGAATGCTTTTCAGTACAGGTTCGTGATATCACATATGCAAATGACTGATATCATTCATTCATATTACTGATTCCAAAAGGTGATGTTACACATTTGTATATGTGATATCAAAAACTAGTTTTAAAAAGCAATACCGCATCTAAAATTGTTGTTTTTTCCAGCAAGAGTACTCTAATGTGTCTATCATAATCATCATATTTAACTCTACTGTATTTGTAGATTATTTGCAATTTATATATTTTATTGAATTACCTACTCAAAATACTAGAGATCATTTCAATCTATTAACAACATTAAAAAATTTAAAACGATTTGTAGGATGTGTTAAACATTCAACAGAGTAAGAGTAAATACAGCATTATGGCTAATTTTGCTTCAGATTTACAAAGTTCCATTATATTGTGTACATGAATATACTTTTTATTTTTAATCAAATAAAAAGGTAGTTAAAGTTCAGATACCATTGTATGTTAATTTGTATTTTCTAAAAAAAAAAGGGAAATAAAATCTAACCTAGTGTACAAGTTTCTTTCACAAATTTTATTTCCTCATAAAACGGACCCATGTCTGTTATCTCTGTGAAATCTAATACTCCTAGCCCATCATTGACGACAAGCTGTTATCGTAATTTAACGCATTATTTACATTAGGGTGTTAATCAGATCCTTAGAAAGTGGGGAAAACTTGAAAATCTGGCATAAAATGTTAGACTCCTCCAAAAACAACATCCAGCGTGGACATGTATCATTTCATGGCTTTATCAACCATTGTATTTTATTCAAATCAGAATGGTTTGAATTGTTATTCTCGTTTTTCGTTTTGAATTTGTGGTGAAACCTAAGGGTGCCGGAGTTTACACCGGTACCAGTATGACGTCACAATTCCCAGAAACGCTACAGAGCAGATTGTACACTAACCGCCATAGTATCCAGACATAGTGGACCAACTGTGGAGGGCAATTCGCAATCAACGGTAAGTATTTACCTCTAGTGACGCCATCCCTTTCGGAGCTGGACCGGGGATTCGCCATTGGTGAGTAGATTTTACCATATTGTCGTTGCGAGCAGGTAAAACCAGTTTATTCCTGCATAAACTTGGGTGATTTCTCGACACCACAAACGCTAAAATCTCCGGAGACAATTCGTCTTTGGGAGGTTTATCGCTTGCGAAATCGGAAAGCACGTACTGCAAGGATGTCAATTTTCAATATTAATTGCAGTAATATTGTGTATTACACCTAGTTTAGGATAAATCGAGCGTTCAAATGTGACCAATGCTTCGGTCGTTCCACGGCCTGAACGCGGGGTTTCAAGCAGTTCGATTCGGCGGAATTGAAAACCGATCGCTTCCCAGATTGGAGTAGCTCTGGTGTAGTTTGCGGGTAATTAGTAAATAGTATGTTATTCTACTGACCAGTGAGTAATATAACTTATTTGCGAGGGGTTTTCAATGTTTTGATTGTTGGGAGGATTTAGCAGACGTTAACAAAAGGCGCGGAAATCCGAAAAGCTGATAATCCGAAAAGCTGATTTCCGGTGTGGTTAAAAACTTTATCCACATGATAAAGCGGCGCAACTCTGGGTAAAGCCGAGTCGGTGGTTCGCTTTCAGACCGTGGATTAAGACTTTTAACAGTGCACTCGGTGTTTCTCATTTCTATGGAAACGCATTGGGTATACTATTTATCTTAAAGCTGTTCAATCAATATATAAAAAAAAAAAATACAATTCAGGGAAGTGTTTCTCATGTTAATGGAGACACTTAGGCCTACTGGTGTAAAATCAGGGGTAAATGTCCATTTTTAATTTAAATAAACAGTATTCCATTAAAGCTGACACATCTGTATAAAAGGAGTTTCTCATGTATATGGAAATTCTCTTAATATTTAACTGGTGCTTCTCTTTTTAAAGGAGGCATACACTGGTTAAAGCTGATACAGCTCAAATAAAAAAAAATAAAAAAAAGTTTCTCATGTCAGTGGAGACTTTTCATATGATCATTTTCCTATCATAACATGGTTAAAGCTGTTACACCCGTATAAAAAACAAAACAAAAAAAACTATTTTCTCATATCAATGGAAACTTGTCACATGATCACTATCCTATCATAATATGTTGGATGCTGGTAAACTAATTTAGTGTTGTCACGATAATTCTATTCTAATTACGGGTTAACCTGCACAATGCCTAAGGTTAAAATTAACGAGTGCTCTTTCCGGGAGTTAATGGAGATGCCAGGAGTAGACAGAGCAAATGCGGAGAAAATATTCGAGTTAAGGACTGGAGGTAATATCACTCTCGATACCTTGGTAAAAATACCTCATTTGAGGGTGACTCACGATTTGATAATGGCAGTTGACTTTGAGCCGTATCAGAGATCATCAGACAGAGTGCAGTCAGCTGCCAGTGGGGAAAACCCACGGCAAGCTGAAGACGATGCTGAGCTAAAACGTGTGATTGGTGTGATTGATACGCGCATGGCGGGGAGTTGTCCCCCAGATTCATGGCACTCAACACCGAAGTTGGTTAGACAAGAGGTCTCAACTGCAGATTACAGGGGATCAAGGGAGTCGGCTTATGAGTACGGTCATATTAGACCTCCAATGGATAGGACACCCCGTCAGGCTGATCCAAGGGACATGTGGGGGGATCTAGATTACCCAATAGGGATGCATCGAGAGATTGTAGCAGGAGGGCCCTAGCAGAGTAGCAAACATGCCGAAGTCGATCACATACGATGGACGGGGGAGCTGGCAAGCGTTTTTTGCCAAGTTTACATCCTTCGCCGATGAGCAAAAATGGCTTGGGCATCAGAGAAAAACCATCTGTGTTGGTGTTTAGAGGGAAAGGCAAGCGAGTTCTATGCGGGATTAACCGAACGTGAACCAAATGTCGAATATTTTGATGTAGTTCAGCGGCTAGAAAAGAGGTTTGGCCTCAAAGAACTGCCGGAAACTACACAAATGCAATTTGCATGTGCTAAACAGGAATCTGAGGAGATGGTAATTGATTGGGCCGATAGGGTAGTCACCATGGCAACACGGGCTTTCAATGAACTACCGGAAATGCACATTCAAAAACAAGTGGTTTTAAAATGTTGCCAAGGCTGTATGGATAGAGAGGCAGGACAGATCGCCATTAACTAGAGGCCACAATCCATTGAGCAAGCTCTTGATAATGTGCGATGGTACCAGCACACTAACAGGGTTATGTACGGTAAACAAAGGAAAGAGGCACATATACCCCAAATGACAAGGAATACCGACGACTATTGTTCGGCTAATAATAGGTCTTCAGGGGTCAGCGAATATGATGTTTATAAGGTGGATGCTGCACAGAGGCCGTACCAGAATGTAATAAAAGAAAAGAGGACCGGTAATAATTCGGAACTTGAAAAGAAAGTGTCAGTACTTGAATCAAAGCTGGACACCCTACAAATCAGTTTCGATCGCTTGGCAAGTATTTTGAATAGGCGGGCAGCAAGATAACCTTCACCTGGAAGGGACAAGCGCAACGTGAAATGTTTTCATTGCAATAAAATGGGTCATTACAAGTCGGAGTGTCCAGATTTGAACCAGGAGGACAAGAAGGTGTCTTTTGCGTGCAGTAACGATGATCAAAACGATGAGTCAAACTGCAGTGGGTCGGAGATGTAGGCCGAACTTCGATCCAATGCCGAGAGGGCCAGCCAGTAAGCATGACATGTGAGGACTCAACTGTGACAAATGACCTAGCAACGTCACAACTTGCTTACAAGTGTGTGTTTTCTGAACCGAGGGAAAGCTCTCTGGAAGAGAGGGAACATGTTCAACGTAATATTGGGGATGAACCGAGGGTAAGCCCTCTAAAAGAGATGGCACATGTTCAGCTTATTGTTGGGAATGAACCGAGGGAAAACCCTCTGGTAGAGATGGAACATCAGCAGGATGTTGAGGATGAACCGAGGGAAAGCCCCTGGAAGAGAGGGAACATGTTCAACGTAATATTGGGGATGAACCGAGGGAAAGCCCTCTGGAAGAGATGGAACATGTTCATCTTATTGTTGGGAATGAACCGAGGGAAAGCCCTCTGGTAGAGACGGAACATCGTGAACCGAGGGTAAGCCCTCTGGAAGAGATGGCACATGTTCAGCTTATTGTTGGGAATGAACCGAGGGAAAACCCTCTGGGAGAGATGGAACATCAGCAGGATGTTGAGGATGAACCGAGGGAAAGCCCTCTGGAAGAGAGGGAACATGTTCAACGTAATATTGGGGATGAACCGAGGGAAAACCCTCTGGAAGAGATGGAACATGTTCAGCTTATTGTTGGGAATGAACCGAGGGAAGGCCCTCTGGTAGAGACGGAACATCGTGAACCGAGGGTAAGCCCTCTGGAAGAGATGGCACATGTTCAGCTTATTGTTAGGAATGAACCGAGGGAAAACCCTCTGGGAGAGATGGAACATCAGCAGGATGTTGAGGATGAACCGAGGGAAAGCCCTCTGGAAGAGAGGGAACATGTTCAACGTAATATTGGGGATGAACCGAGGGAAAGCCCTCTGGAAGAGATGGAACATGTTCAGCTTATTGTTGGGAATGAACCGAGGGAAAGCCCTCTGGTAGAGATGGAACATCAGCAGGAGGTTGATGAAGAATCGTGGGTGTCGGAAGCCCTTCTGGAAGAAACTGGGCTCAGAACAGGAGGTGAGAAGGAGACTGACAGGGACTTCGAAAGCATAACAATATGCCAATTGCGATCGAGTTCGATGTTTCAAGTACCCGTCGTTGTCCAAGTAAAGCAACTGAAAGCCATAGTGGATACCGCTGCGGAAGTCAAAATAATTTCAGATACAGTGTTTAATGAGTTTAGTGATAAACCACCTAAAGTAAAGTCGGTTACACTGAATACTGCTGGACGGCAAATGAAAATGACTGGTTTTGTGATAAGTCCGGTGGATATCAAATTGGGGTCTAACCAGTATACGGAGTGAGTGTATGTGGCCCCCATTGAAGATGATATGCTATTGGGTATAGACTTCCTTCGAAAAAACGGAATCAATATTAATATACAAGAAGCAAAATTGCAAGTTGGTGAAGAAAGCATAGACATGGAATCCGGCTCATCATCAAAACCATTTCAGATCGCGCGTGTCGCTGTGGAACGAAAAACAATTATTCTTCCAAATTCTGTGAAAATTGTTAAATGTTCAATCAACAAGGTTATGCCAGATTATTTTATTGAACCATCAACGGCTCTGAGAGTAATGATAGCTCGAACCGTACATAGAGAGGGGTCTTGTCCGATGGTATGCATGATGAATATGTCCGATAGGAATATTAAGCTTGGAAAGAACGAATGGGTGGGAGATGCCCATGAAGCGTCAACAGTTACGTCAGTTAATGAAGAAGAGTATAAGCACGAGATAGTATCGGAAATTAGTGTGTCCAATGATGATATCTTGGTTCCGGAACATTTACAATGCCTTTTGGACAGGTCGTCGGATCAGATAGGTGAAGAAGAAGTAAAACAGTTAAGAGGCCTGTTGACAGAATACCAAGACGTCTTTGCCAAAAATGAATATGACCTTGGAAACTTCACGACTATAGAACATAAAATCGACACGGGCTCTGCCAAACCAGTGAGACACCGTATGAGGCGAACGCCGAGCTGTTTTGCATCAGAAGAAGAGACAAACCTCCAAAACATGTTGAAGGCTAAAGTCATACAACCATCCGCGTCAGAGTGGCCATCAGCCCCGGTTTTGATAAGAAAACGAGATGGTAGTGTACGATGGTGTGTTTACCGCGGATTGAATGCGGTGACAATCAAAGACGTATATCCTTTGCCATTAGTTGAAGAGTGTATGGACACATTGGCAGACAACATCTGGTTTTCCAAGCTGGATGCAAATTCGGCCTACTGGAAAATTAAAGTGGCTGAAGAGGACAGAAGCAAGATAGCATTCACAACCAAACATGGCCTGTTTGAATTTGTTCGGATGGGGTTTGGGTTGTGCAACGCACCGGCAACTTTTGCAAGAGCCATGAGCCTTGTTCTCAGAGGTTTGAACTGGAGCACGGTACTGGCTTTTTTGGATGATATTATTGTTATGGGCACAACAGTTCAAGATCATCTAAAGAATTTTCGTGACGTGTTGGACCGTTTCAGAAGCTATCAACTAAAGCTGAAACCCAAAAAGTGTGTTTTGTTTCAACAGAAGGTCGAATTCCTAAGTAGATGGGTTGGCGCAAATAGTCTGGAGTTAGCAGCAGAACATGTCCGAGCAGTGAAGGAATGGCCAACCCCGAAAAATACTAAGCAAGTGGAGCAATTTCTTGGACTTGTAAATTATCACCGAGCTTTCATCAAAGATTACGCGAAGCTAGCAGTACCACTTTATGAGTTGACAGGGAAAAGAAAGTACATATGGGGAACAGAGCAAAAGCAAGCTTTACAAGATGTGAAACAGGCACTTGTATCTGCCCCAGTTCTGGAACTGCCCAATAGCAGGGATCCTTTTATCTTAGATACAGATGCTTCCAATTTTGCGATTGAAGCTGAGCTGCTGCAAGTGCAAGAGGGCGTAGAACGAGTTATCTCATATGGAAGTGTGTCACTATCTCCAGAACAACGTAGGTACTGCGTAACTAGACGAGAGTTATTAGCAGTGGTAAAGTTCACGAGGCAATACAAACATTACCTGTTGGGCAGATACTTCAAAACTTGAACAGATCACAGTAGTTTGACCTGGCTGATGAATTTTAAGGATCCGCAAGGACAGATTGCCAGATGGTTAGAAGAGCTCAGCCTATATAATATGGTGATAGAACACCGATCGGGCCGTAAACATACAAATGCGGATTCACTTTCTCGACGACCGGAAAGCGACTCCTGTGGTCATTATAGGCTAGGGTTGGGCGTTGAGGATCTACCGTGCAGGGGGTGTTCTTATTGTCGTAAAGCTCACCAGAACTGGACAGGATTTGTGGACGAGGTGGATGATGTGGTTCCTCTAGCACGTAGACCAGGGATATTATCAGTTTCAAGAGAGGGTTCAGGGGAGCAATTTTTCATCCCGGATCTTTTCAGGGAAGAACCACGTGGTGTTGACATGGGACATGATGGGCTCGATGCTAGGAAATCGGGAACAGATACAGACATAGAAGCTGATGTAATAGTGGACAAAGAGGAACATTGGGATAACTGGATAGATGACGCTACCCTGTGGCCATGGGAACCTGGAGGATGCTGGGAAAGAGAAAATGATGGTTATGTATCACATATAGACATAAGGTGCATCGGTAACACAGGGGAGATAGTTCACAGTCCTGAAACGTCGCTACTCGCTGTACATGAGGATAAGGATTCGCCGGAGCATTTGGGCGAGACAGATGTCAAGGTGGAACAGGAGGAAGACGAGGACTTGACCGTCTTGCGAGAAAAGTTACAGTCTGGAAAGGAACCTACGGATGGAGAGCTATTCTTGTTAAGTCCTGCAGAAAAATTTCTCTGGATAAACCGAGATATGTTTCTCTTGAACAATGACCTGATCTGGAAGAGAACTGATCAGAATGTTAATGTGCTAGTCATACCTGAAAAGTTACGGAGGCGTGTTTTACAATGGTGTCATGACATTCCGTCGGCAGGACATCAAGGTATAAGCAGAACAAAGGCCAAAATAGCAGGGAAGTATATTTGGTATGGAATATCCAGGGATGTCAAGAATTACATTGTGGAATGTCAGGCCTGTAACCAGAATAAGAATGCAAATATACATGCCAAATGCCCAATGATCAACTATCATGCGGGAGCCCCAATGGAGAGAGTACACTTGGAATTTATGGGACCACTACCGAAAACTCCAAGGGGGAATCAACACATATTGATGATGGTAGATCAATTTACAAAGTGGGTGGAAGATCTTCACGGACCAGGGTAGGAACTTCGAGAGCAACCTTTTCTCCAGCATCAGCAAGATGCTCCAAATCCACAAGTCTAAAACAACGCCCTATAGACCATCAGCTAATGGACAGGTTGAAAGATTCAACAGAACATTAATGGACGCTGTGCGTTGTTATATAGGCAAATTCTTGCCTCAATTAGCTGGTGCCCTGCGCTCGTCTGTGAACAGGAGCACAGGGTACACACCAAACAAGTTGATGCTTGGAAGAGAGGTGAATCAACCAGCAGACTTGATGTTCCCACCGTTCAAAGCCGAGGCAGAACAATACGTAGACGGCTATGTGCAAGATCTGCAACAAGCAATAATGAATGCCCACAAGACGGCTCGAGAGCAGTTGAAAATTAGCCGAAAACAAATGAAGAGGGATTATTACTTAAAAGTTGTGGAGAAGAGCTATAATGAGGGAGATCTTGTGTATGTCCTGGATACAGCCACTTTACCAGGCAAATGCAAGAAACTTTGTAAAAAATGGAAAGGCCCGGCTATTGTCATCAAAAGGTTTTCACCGTATCACTACAGGATTCAACGAAAGAATGCGTTGTTCACGGCAAACCATGATCGGCTTAAACTGTGTACCGACAGAGAATTGCCCCGTTGGATAATTCAACTCAAAGGAACTGCTATTATACAACAGAGAGGGAAGGATTTACATTGCTTGTGTAATAAGCCAGATAAGGGAGAATTTATGATACAGTGTGATCAATGTGACAAGTGGTTTCATGGAGAGTGTGTACATGTGTCCTCTCAAGAGGCACTCTTGATAGACAAGTACAAATGTCCATTAAGTAAGATTAACCCGTCCCGTCATTAAGATACCCTATGTGATTTCGTCAGTTTACTATTATTGTTGGTTTTCCTTTTTAGATGGAAAGTGGAGCAGAGGAGAGCCCTAAACGCAACTGGGCGAAGGAACGCCAGAAGATCTCGTTCGGACAAGTTACAAGGGAAAACATCAAGAATGGGAAACTGATGAATCCCAGAGAGTTGATACAGGGACTGGGATGTGATAACTCGCTAGCCAAGGAAACCTTGTGCAGCTTGATCATTGATCAGTACAGATTGGCTGTGAAAAGGAACAAATGGTTATGGGTGTGGCAGTTGCAGAAGGATAGTACTATTCTCCTAGATATATCATGGATAAGAGAGAATCTTCCTCATAAGGTGCCCGAGAGAAATATCCGCCAGAGAACGAGACCTGCGGATAAGGATCAATCTTTTTATAGTCCATCGGGGACGGCTTCGGAGAATAAGGAAGAGGAGCAGAACTTTGAGATCTTGCCCTATAGCTACGTGGAGCGGAATCAACCTCAGGCCGAAGAAGCCAGTGCTCGTGTCAGATCAGGGAGTGCTGGTGCCTCAATCCAGAGGACTCCGACGTCGGCAGCAGAAAGGACCAGCGCTCGTGCCACATCAGGTAGTGTTGAGGCCTCAATCCAGAGGACGTCTGAAGAAGCAAGGACCAGCGCTCGTGCCACATCAGGGAGTGCTGGGACCTCAACCCAGAGCATTCAGACGTCGGGAGCAGACAGGGTCAGCGCTCATGCAAAGTCAGGCAGTGCAGGGGTATCGACCCAGAGAAACCTTCATGTAAAGAAAGCCTGTGCTCGTGCCAGTTCAGGGAGCATCGCTACTTCGAGCCAGAGGGTATCGTCAAGCATAAATCCAACAAGAGGGAGGTATCCAGGATCTTATAAAGGGGATCAGACCAGAAACAAACCTGCGGTCTCTAGGCAACGCCCGATCTGGTCACTTAACCGGCCGGGTATTGTGGGATCTGCAGTCCAGCACCCGGGGTCATTCAACCCAGTCCAGAGACGGACATCCACCGACTTTATATGTGACTTGCAGAATGGATGGAGATTAGACGCAAAGTGGTGGAATTGCCGGCTAATTCAAAACCGGGCCGTAAAACAGTCGACACTGCGGCTCTGGGGAATAGGCCAACTCGGGTGCCCGAAGGTGATAGTAATCAGGTAGCAAGGAAACGAGGTACGTCTCCAGAGCTAGAAAGAAAATCCAAGAAACGGAGGCAAACTTGTCCGGTGAATGGGTGTGGTCACGCTACCAACAAAATGAAGTGGCACGCATATTATCACCTACCACCTTGTTTCAGGATTTACTCCTCTAAGGACGAGCCCGAGGACATTAACGTCGACCAAGGTAGAATTGCTGGACTGAAGTTCTTGGCACAATGCATCCTGGAAAAGGGAAAAACCTTTAATGACCTGGTGGCCTTTACCAATCAGAACTGGACGGCGGATGATAACACCATCTCCCCTGAGATACTGGCAGCGATGGAGAGACTACAACAGCGGGAGGGGTGGTCAGGTGCTAGAACACATACTCTGTGCCTGATCAACTCGCCAGCTGTCCTGCTGCATTGGTGCCCATTGATTTTTTTACGGAACCAGCTTAGCGAAGACCAGATCACGTCTTTCCAAGAGGCTACTGAGGTACAGTCTACACTAAGGGCGGAAATCATCACAGCAGAGCCGGAGGTTATAGAGATACTCGACTCCGAGGAAGAACCGGATACACGTCCTGGACCTAGTGCAATGACAATGGAGATGGACCCCGCACCAGATATACACTGTACAACTGCAGCCAATCTGAAACCGAGTTCTGAAGTGACCACAGAGGTAAAGACAGAACCAGAGGAAAGGAACTCTATAAGCAAATGCTTTTGTTCCAATCCTTTTTCACATTTTGTATTATGTACATTTTCACAGATTGTATAACTATTGGAAATAAAATAAGTTTAAACCAAGGTACTGGAGGATCTACTTGAGCAGTGATTCTCAAGTATACTACTGAAGGTACTGGAGGATCTACTTGAGCAGTGATCCTCAACAATACTACTGAAGGTACTGGAGGATCTACTTAGTATTGATCCTCAACTATACTACTGAAGGTACTGCAGGATCTACTTGAGCAGTGATCCTCAACTATACTACTGAAGGTACTGGAGGATCTACTTGAGCAGTGATCCTCAACTATACTACTGAATGTACTGGAGGATCTACTTAGCAGTGATCCTCAACTATACTACTGAATGTACTGGAGGATATACTTAGCAGTGATCCTCAACTGTACTACTGAATGTACTGGAGGATATACTTAGCAGTGATCCTCAACTATACTACTGAATGTACTGGAGGATATACTTAGCAGTGATCCTCAACTATACTACTGAAGTTACTGGAGGATCTACTTGAGTAGTGATCCTCAACTATACTACTGAATGTACTGGAGGATATACTTAGCAGTGATCCTCAACTATACTACTGAAGTTACTGGAGGATCTACTTGAGTAGTGATCCTCAATTATACTACTGAATGTACTGGAGGATCTACTTGAGCAGTGATCCTCAACTATACCTTCACAAGGGCGTCTTGAATGCTGTGGAGAGGTGCCCTGTCCTTATAAGACAGGTGTGTGTGTGTGGGGGGGGGGGGGGGGGGGGTGAAACCTAAGGGTGCCGGAGTTTACACCGGTACCAGTATGACGTCACAATTCCCAGAAACGCTAGAGAGCAGATTGTAAACTGATCGCCATAGTATCCAGACATATTGGACCACCTGTGGAGGGCAATCCGCAATCACCGGTAAGTATTTACCTCTAGTGACGCCATCCCTTTCGGAGCTGGACCGGGGATTCGCAATTGGTGAGTAGATTTTACCATAAATTCAATGATTTTTTTTTTCAACAACTTGTACACATACTATATTGCCTCAGGGACTCAGATGTATTTTAAACGGGTACTGATTGACTGCAAAAGCCATGCAAACTTAGTTAAGCTGTAGTCAGTAAGTACGCACACTGTCTGTAATTAAAGACAACACCGGCCGTATAGGTATTATCGGCTCTTATCGATCCCATTTGCATAGATGAGCCGTTCATACCTACGGCACTGAAAAATCTAGTCTGGTACCCTTCCCCTACTGCGCTCGCTACTCTCTCTTCATGGGGCCAGGCAATGGCTGGTGGCATTTTGAATAAGGCATTGTGGGTCAAAGTGTAGCGGGACATGTTATGATAGTTCTATCTGAAGTCAATTATTTTCAAAAGTATGCTATAATAACTGTGACCGAAGTGAGGGATCGATGCGCTAAGGTACAATATATCTGATTCACATACTTTTTGAGTAAAGAATGCTTTAAATAAGATATTTGCACCAATGTTTTGATGGCGGGTCGAATCTGCAGGTAGGTGTCAACAGGGAGTAAGTATACTTACTTATCTTCTTCCCTGGTTTTTTTTATTTACTTTTTTAATTAATATTTTTTTTTATTTTTTATTCATTCATTATTTTTTTAATATTTTTTTTATTTTTTTTTATTATTTTTTTTTTATTTTTTTTATTTTTTTTTTATCTCTATGTTGGACCAGTCGGACCAGTAACAGAGGAGTTATGGCTCTTGATTTAGTTAAACATGCTATATTTTGCCTCGTTAATACGGTAGGGCCTTCATTTTTCATCTGATCTTTACCAAACTTTACCAGATTCTTTAGTTATGGCCCTTGATTTAGTTAAAAAGCTGTTTTTTGCCCGAAACTTTCAAAGAAACGTAAATGGCAGTCACTCACTTCATTGATGTTATAAGAGCCGTGTTAGCCAGTAGAGCGGCCAGTAGAGCGTCCACAGGCCCTCTTGGGCCTCTTGTTATAGTTAAGTATGGTATAAATGAATGTAATCTGGGGAAAAAATATATATTAGACGCAGATATGAACTTTGCAGCCATTTTTAAAATTATTTTTTATCAAATCGGATACGATTTACCCAAATATAGTCCATGTTTGCACAAATACACCCTATTTAATTGTTTTTTTTGGGCAAATTCTTCATTTTTATATTATCCGCCGATATGAACTTTGCAGCCATTTTTAAAATTCACTGTTATCAAATCGGATACGACTTACCCAAATATAGCCTATGTTTCACCCTTTTTAATTATTTTCTTTTTTCGGCGATAGTATTACAATAATGGATTGAACAAAAATGTATTCGCTTGAAATATGAACTTAATCATTTTTTATTTTATTTTCAGTGATCAAATCTGACGCAAATTACCCAATACACGTGTCAAATCCATTGTACAACGACGGGGCTAACAATTAACACCAGTACCAGTTAACTCCAAAAAGAAAAAGATCTGATAGAAAGCCAAAAAAACACAATAAAAATGATTTTCCAAATCTCCAAGAAATGTTTAAGCTTCGGAATAAATGTTATTTATCAAAAAATAACTGTTTGTTTTCATTTTCATTTCCAGTTGTATGACCACTAGTTTTTATGACGCCTAAATAAGCATATCAGATAAGGCCTGTGGCGACGATTACCTTGTTTTGAAGGTTACCAGCCATAAGCCATTAACAGCATTGTGATCAATTAAGATTTACTTTAATTAATGTGCTAAATTTCACATAATTAGAGTAAAAAAAACTTATTCTTATACACGGGTATTGGCTGATTTATTTTAGTTCCGTGCTATATATGAATAAGTAGAGTATGTTAATTGACGATCACTGAAAACCCAATGGCAACAATCACAGTCCGTATATTTAAGAATAAGGGATGTTATGGTAATATTACTAGTTGTAAAAACTGAGTATGCTATAGTCCAAGTTAGATACAAGAGTAAAGTAGTTATTTTATATGTATATATTCTTATTTTAAATCAATATATACGTATAACATAACTTAAATGATTTCACTTATATTATACATTAAGTATAACACATTCAATTTTTATAGATTTATAAGTAATCCATTTTCAGGGGATCAGAAAACAAGACTAAAATCTATATAACAACAAATATATTAATATCGATCCCAGTATGCAGCTAATGTTAAGAGCGTGTCATTTTCACGCCTTTGTGTACATGTCAAACGATGTCTAATATACAATGCCCTCACGATTGACAAAGCATTTAGCACCTACTATAACACATTGTCTCGTGCATATCATGTTAAACGTTAAATATTTTCCCACAATATTAAGAAATAGAAATTTAATAGGATAATTTGTTCGTATTTTATCTATTATTTGAAAAAAAAAAATTCATAGTTTGTATCCATCTGCAAAATGAAAGTGTTATGTATATATGTTCGTATTTTATCTATTATTTGAAAAAAAGCATTTAGCACCTACAATAACACATTGTCTCGTGCATATCATGTTAAAAAAGTTAAATATTTTCCCACAATATTAAGAAATAGAAATTTAAAGGATAATTTGTTCGTATTTTATCTTTTATTTGAAAAAAAAACAACATAGTTTGTATCCATCTGCAAAATGAAAGTGTTATGTATATATGTTCGTATTTTATCTATTATTTGAAAAAAAAAGCATCTTATTCATTATACGTTGAAAACTTCTTGTAGGTGTAAAATAAAGATGTAAGTATGTATGGTGTAGCTTATATTAGTTATATGTATTAGGTTACCAGTAATAAGTAATACGTTTATTAATAATATTCATGTATATGACCGCCCTTTGTGTTTATCATAATTTATAATTCAATTCATATTTGGTACTCTGAAAGCCGCAGTACAACGAGAATCCCTCTTCAGCGTATCGTTTGCTCCGCCACCGCCTGCATCTCCATCTCAGCTTCCGGGTGTAGATAGTGTGGCTGCCGAAGTAATGGACCGATACGTTGACGACGTCATGGGAACCCCACTTCGAACAACAGGGAATGGGGACTGCCTATTTAATGCAGTGTCGACTCAACTATGTGGCAACGAGAGCTTGTCTGTGTCTAATATATTTTTTTTTCCACAGATTACATTCATTTATACCATACTTAACTATAAAAATGAAGTATTTGCCGAAAAAACAACAATTAAATAGGGTGTATTTGTGCAAACATAAACTATATTTGGGTAAATCGTATCCCCATTTGAAAACAATGAATTTTAAAAATGGCTGCAAAGTTCATATGTGCGGCTAATATATATATTATTTTCACAGATTATATTAATTTATACCATACTCAACTATAAAAATGACGTATTTGCCGAAAAAAAAACAATTAAATAGGGTGTATTTGGGCAAACATAGACTGTATTTGGGTAAATCGTATCCGATTTGATAAAAATGAATTTTAAAAATGGCTGCAAAGTTCATATCTGCGTCTAATATATATATATTTTTCATAGATTACATTCATTTATACCATACTTAACTATAAAAATGAAGTATTTGCCGAAAAAAACAATTAAATAGGGTGTATTTGTGCAAACATAGCCTATATTTGGGTAAATCGTATACGATTTGATAACAATGAATTTTAAAAAAATGGCTGCAAAGTTCATATCTGCGGCTAATATATATTTTTTTTCACAAATTATATTAGTTTATAACATACTTAACTATAAAAATAAAGTATTTGCCGATTATTTTTTTTAAATAGGGTGTATTTGTGCAAACATAAACTGTATTTGGGTAATTCCGGTGTATTTGGGTATATTTGGGTAAATCGTGCCGCCCGCTTTTAATGTGGTATATTCAAGGTAACGTTATGCCTCTGTATATGTACAGTAGCAGGTAGGTGTTGTGTCTTCACTAAGTCACAGTAAGTGTATGTTATTCAGAGTGACAAGTTGTTTTAGCCAACTATGTTGTATATTATTGATCGTAACGTTGGTACATGTATAACAGTTGGTGAACAAATTGACTATCAACTGGGACTTGAACCCAATCTCTCAGGACTTTTTTTCTAAAAATTGTGAAGATTCCCTAGCCTGGACTTTTGTGGGGAAAAAAGTGTGATAACTGTCTAATTTGTAAAAAAAAAGAAAAGCGTTGCAATATTAATTGTTTACATGTTATTGGATTTAAAACTCAATGCATACATACTTTGTTAAAACAAATATACAATTTGTCAGCATAATAATTATGATGTATATGTATCATGAAACAATATTGAGAAAGGAAGAGGGGAAAATGTTTACAAAAAAAAAATTGTGTAGGAAAGAAAGCCGTAATTCCGAATGTCGGCACCTGTTATAGAAGAAAAAGAAGCAGGTGTTTGTTAAGTCACACACTACTCCATATGCACATTAAAGATCTCACTGAATGTCTGTGTTAATCAGTGATGCAAAAAAATCACAAACCCTTCTTGGAAATGAGGCTGCCATGATATTAAATTAAAATTGATTGTGTTCAGTATCAGTAGAAAGAAATAGCAAGAAAGAACTCATTTTTCATTATACCTACTACAAAGTGATAATGTACATGTACCTATACTTGCCATATATTTTATATTTTTAGCCTCTCGTTCTGCAAGAAACCAGGACAGATAGTCATTAGGTAATAACAGCAGCCAGCATTTGTGCCAGACCATAATGGAAGAGGAACATAGTCTTGCTATCACGTGAAACTATCCATCTCGCAACTGTGTATTTAAGTTCTGCATTTGCGATTGGATAGTGATTTGGGATAAGCATGTTATTTCTACAATGTATTTCATCACATACATCTGCCCATGGATTTCCTATCACATAGAAGACAGAACAGACTTACATGACAATTGTAAATATTAACTGAAGTCTAAACTACAAATACATATTATGCAGAGCTACAGGTAAGGCAAAAAAAAAAAAAGTGTGTATCCTATTGCATGCTCTAAAAAAATAGGGTAGGTAGGTAGGTAGGCAATTTTTTTTTTGAGCAAGATATTGTGAGATTCTACATGTATTTATCTCATAAACCCCATACAAGTTGATGATACAACTGAAAGTTTCTGTGATGTCTGTCAGTTTACCTCGATATATTGTGACAAATCATTGTTCAGAACAATATTTTTTTATTTTTTTTTCATAAAAAGTTTTAGGGTCGGCCCCTTACAAAAATAGGGTCGGTCGGGCCACCAGAAACACAGGTTTTGTTTTTTTTGGTCTAAGCTTTTTGATCAAATTGGTATTTATTTAATTAAGTATTTCGTGGTTTCAGTTGGGTAAAATAAAACAATAATATTGTTTTGTGCTAGACATCCACTAATATTATATACACAAAATCTAATAAAATCAACTTATCAACAAGGTGGCTGGGTGTCCCTTCAACAACCCATATATTGCTCAATTTGCATTGATTATTTTACCATCGACAACTTCGATTACTTTATTGGTACCCAAGCTTTTTATTTTATTTGGGTATTTTGGCATTTTTAATTGTTATTTAAGCAAATACCCTTCTTATCTGTAGCTCTGTTAAATATGTTGGGGCCTTCTTAGATCAAGTTAATTGCTTAAACATACAAGAACTGATTCTAATGCTCAACAGAGCAAACCTAAACTTTTTATGCAAAAATGAAAAAATAAAGAAATTGTGCAACATAATGGTAATACCATTCTATATTTTCTGTAATTCCCTGAGCACTGGTGGTATAACTATGTTTATTAAAGTGTCCTTAACTGACAACATCACAGAGAAATTTCATTTTGTATCATCAACTTTTATGGGTTTTATATATATATATATATATATAGGGAGAAATATTTGTGAACTACCAAGGACAGACAACCTTCGGAGGAACTACGGCAGGGAGAAATATTTGTGAACTACCAAGGACAAACAACCTTCGGACGAACTACGGCAGGGCGCCTAGCTATGACGAGATACACAGAAATCAAGCGTATATATTCACTCCTTAAAAAAGGTAGCTGCAACACACGTTGATGAACTGTATCTCTACATCTTAACACACTCGTCTGGAGGCACAATTAACATATATACGCATACATACATACAATTATAGCTCATATGAGTGGGCCACATTTAAGCGTTCAACCACACACATATATATCTAGTAGTTCGTCCGAAGGTTGTCTGTCCTTGGTAGTTCACAAATATTTCTCCCCATATATAATTCTGCCTTGTGAACGTGAATCTCTTACGAGATCCCAATTTCGAAAGTTGCCGTAGTGAGTTCAAATTCTCTCCCTTTATTATATATACCTGAATTCACAGTATCCCCAGATCCGGCACCTTTCATTGTCACTGTCTCAATATAGCTGTGTGTGGTTGAACGCATAAATGTGGCCCACTCATATGAGCTATAATTGTATGTATGTACGCGTCTATATGTTAATTGTGCCTCCAGACGAGTGTGTTATGATGTAGAGATACAGTTTATCAACGTGTGTTGCAACTACCTTGTTTAAGGAGCGAATATATACGCTTGATTTCTGTGTATCTCGTCATAGCTAGGCGCCCTGCCGTAGTCCGTCCGAAGGTTGTCTGTCCTTGGCAGTTCACAAATATTTCTCCCTATATATATATATATATGGGATAAATAGAATCTCATAATATCTTGCTTAAAAAAAAAGGAAAACAAATGCCTACTGACCTACCCTATAGCATGCAGTAGGAAACACAGTGCACATATTTTTCTTTTTGGCCTAAGATAGCAAGTTTTATACTGACCGATATACACTTCAGTGTCATTGTCTTAAAGGGACACACGGCAATCTTGAAGAGTTTATCAATAAGCGTCTGACATAAAGTTAAATTTTGAGTTTTAATTTGTTCTTATTATTCAACCAAAGGTTTAAATATAATATTTGTGCAATATAACCAATAGTAAGTAATATTCAAAAACAATGTCAGTTTGATTAATATTTAAATGAGTGAATAATTACATATATGTTACTTTTGTAGAAAAACTAACGGGACGCCAGGAGATTTTATATAAAAAAAATAACAAGATTGCCATGTGTCCCTTTAAATTCATAATTGGGATTATCCAACGATTTGACGGCTTACAGATGTGAACTATCCAAAGGATATACATTTTTTTAATGTGATGCAGCTCTTCTGTAGTTGACATCCTCTTTGCTCTTTATCTAAATCCATTTTCACAGCAGTCCAGATGATATATTAATTTTGTAGTCACATGTAAATGATGTTTGTGTAATTATCCAATGCTAGTTTTAAATGCCTGACAGAAAAATGTACATGTCAGTCATAGAAAACCATTTAAATATATACATAGGATAAAGACACTTTCTCTTCTTGAGGAGACTTATTCTGTAGTGAAATCTCATCTTGCTCATATGATGGCCATTCCAAATACCCAATTATGGTACATTAGAATAGATTAAAGATGCAGGTTCCAACATCCTAT
This sequence comes from Cyrtodaria siliqua, assembly GCA_037043455.1. NCBI lineage: Eukaryota > Metazoa > Mollusca > Bivalvia > Adapedonta > Hiatellidae > Cyrtodaria > Cyrtodaria siliqua. The sequence continues at coordinate 152,924 of JAWPHD010002476.1, forward strand.
ACCAGTTGTAATGATCCAAGGCAGGAATATTCCACTCGTCCGCTCACCACTGTGAGTGAATATGTTATTATTATAATTATATCCAAACATACCTATCAATTAATGAAGTCACTAAAAAAAAATCCAACGAATTCCATAATTCAGTAAATGAATAAAATAACTATCTGTCGAACTCAATTATTTATTTATTTATTTAATTTACCTCAAGTTATGGACTGAATGTTGATGTGTTTTTTGTCTGAAACTGCAATATATGATGGTGTTGTCTTCAGATTTTTTCAACAGAATTTGTAGTTGAAGCTGTATGTTTATCATTGTTGTTACTTATAGTAACAAATAATTTTGAGAACATGAATTTATATAAGTTTTCATCGAAAGCTGCTTTAAAATACTGTCCCGGTATTATTTGACATATAATTGTTCATCACATTTCTTGAATAAATATTGTTTAAACCAAATATATTTGTAGGGGCTGAACAGGTTCCCAGCTTCTTATGTATCCTTCCTGTCTCTCTGGCGAAGCTCTTTATACATGTAACCTTGGTGCTGACGAGCTGTTAAACAACAAGACAACATTCAATTCATCAACTGATATTAGGGTACACATGCACCTTTAACCTCAGATACGGGTTTAAAAAAAAGTCTTATATATCTATTAAATATATATATATATATATATATATATAAAAGACTTTTTTTTAAACCGGTATCTGTGCCTTTAACATTTAGCAAAATAAAGACATACATGTACATGCATTTATATAATATTTTCATAAAAAGAACAAAGATTTTTTTATCAGTTATTAAATAAGTGCAAATGTCTGCAGACATTCATTTTCTTTGTCAGTCCATTCTGAACGTAGGAATTTAAATGTATTAAAATAAAAAATAAAAATATCCGTTGTCCTGGAAACAAAATTCGATGAACAATGCGACCTGTATATCCAGGTCATCAGAGTTCACAAAAAAAGTCAGGGTTTACACTGTTGGCTACTCTGCCAATTAATTCTTCAAAACACCCTTTTGTAGTACAAATGGACTTACCGGTATAGCAAAATCTCGGTATAGCAAAATCTATTTAATTTCAAATGTAAGCTTATGTGACTTGAGAGCCACTATCAGGCGTACCATTAAACAGTTTGTAAGTGTAATTTCAGTAAAATGTAAAATATGTAAAGCCTCATTTCCAAGAAAGAGATTGTGAATGGCTGACAGCCGTTCAGAGATATTTAATGTTCACACAGGATATCCCACCCCTCCTGCACACAGGACCAACGGCTTTACATCCCCTCCAAATGAGTTCATACTCTCACAGTGTCTTGCCCGGGTAAAATAATATCGAAGTGCGTTTGATATACCTTGGATGTGGCCCCAATGCGGATAAAAATCTGAACCCATGACTTCTAGGACGAGAGTAAAGTATGCTATCCACTCGACCACAGCAACTCCATTTACAACATAAATTTATTTGTTATTTAACCATTAATATAACTGTTTTAAACTTACATCACAGAGAAATCAAGTCTGGTCCCGCGAACCTTGCGCTAAAACTTTCGCTCACGAGACTCTTTTGCGTTACCGACTTTTAGAGGGGGAAATTGGCCCAAAACCAATAGGTTGTGGTTCGATCCCCAGATCAGGCTTGTTTTTTGTTTTTTTAACTGTTAACCAGCCAGAGTCCTATTTTGTATTGAATGATGAGGAAATTACTATAATCATGGGGTTTTAATTTTCAAAACATTTTTGTTTTCTTAGTAAAGTTACATGTATATTTATAATCAAATATATATCAGCATCCCCCACACCCACCACCACGGAACAAACTTCTGTTTAATAAGAATTGGGTCATTTATCACTTTGGCTTACATAATTATACTACTACTAATACACTACTACTACTATTTAAATGTTCATTACTACAACTACTACTATTTCTACTACTTTACTATTACTTTTTCTCCTGCTACTAATACACTACTACTACTATTACTACTACTGCTGTTGCTGCTACTACTACTACTACTAATGCTGCTGCTACTACTATTACTATTGCTGCCACTACTTCTACTACTGTCACTACTTCTACTACTACTACGACTGAGGGATTTGGGTGAGGGGTTTGTATGTGTGTGTGTGTGGGGGGGGGGGGGGGTGCGGGGTAAGTGTTATTTCTGCTATCCTGTTATCCTGTTATTGACGAAATTTATATTTTGTTATCTGTTTTTGTGAAAAAATATTAACTGTTATTAAAACTGTTTTCAGTGGTTTTTAATTAACTTATCTGTTATCAGCAAATTTAATTTCCTTTTATCCTGTTATGAGACCCCCTTTCCCGCCCCGATCCCCATTCCCCCACACCCCCACTACAACTACTACTTTTACCTTTTACTACTAGTAGAACTACTACTATTTCTACTACGTTACTACTACTCTGACTCATGCTACTGCTACTACCACTAATACAACAACACTACTACTACTACTATTGCTAGTACTACTATTACTGCCACTACTTCTACTACTACTCCTTATACTACTGCTGCTTTACTACTACTGCTGCTGCTACTGCTTCTGATACTACTACTACTACTACTACTACTAATACTAGTAAAGACATCATTAGCGGACGTTTACATCTTTACAAGAGAGTGCCCTATATAATAATCTTCCCTGGGGTCTTATTTCTTCAAAAATAGTAGTAAGTGTGGTCCCAGTAGTAATGCAGTTAGTAGAAGTTGTGTCATGTCAGTAGTAGTAGCAGTAGCAAGTATAGTAGTAGTAGTAGTAGTAGTAGTAGTAGTAATAGTAGTAGTAGTAGTAGTAGTAGTATTAGGGTCAGGTAGCGAGCGCGCAGTTGTACGATACAGCTGGCAATAGAAAATAAATTAGTATTTTATTTTTATTTATTTATTTTTCTTTCTTCTTTTACAAACGGTGTTCTCCGTATATAGACTCAAAAAAAAAAGAGAAATAATATCTGCAGAATTTTAAAAATAAAATATGGAAATGAGGAATTTGATAATATTTGTTTCTGCGGTTTTGATAAGTGTCGGAACGGGACGGGCGAACACATATAAACGAGTGATGAAGATTCAAAATAAAGTATTTGACGGGGTAAGTGTCTTTTTTCTCAGTCTGCATACGTGTATGTGCGTGCGTGCGTGCGTTAGTGCGTTAGTGCATAAGTGTGTGCATGCCAGGCTGTTTAGGAGTGTTTATAGGGTTGTGTGTGTTGCGTGTACGTACGTGCGTTGCTTAAAATTAAAAAAAATTATATACTATTTTTAACATAATATATGTTGTAGTATATTTCAGAGCTCTGAACTGTTTTGTACGGCACAGCCAATAGAAGCAAACCAGTTATTCGGTAAATATTTCTCTTACTATCTATTTCCTTTCGCCTATATATGGTGCAAGATGGTAACAGCTTCTCCTGTAACCGCCCTGTTATTCATATTTATATCCCTTTGTAAAGAGGACCTCGATCATTAACAATAAAAAACGATGTAAGAGATAGTAGAACGAAATATTTCACATAGACAATCTCTCCAGAATGGTCATCTGTTTTTATATATAAAAGGTTATACATGACGAGATTGTCAGTGCATTTACATTCTAGATCCAACGTTTCTTTCCAAAATAGTGTTTTGTATAACACTGCTGCTACACATAACATGTTCTCCCATCCGATATTGACAAGGAGTCTGATCATGTCAGGCATTTTCTAAAAATACAATATCTTAATAAAGGTATTGATTTCATTGACATGCCTAGTATTTTTCGAGATAATCATGTAGTTGATTCTATCCCTAAATATTTCAAAAATTCAGAAAGTTCTGTAATTTGTTATAAGTATAATAAACCTATTAGAAATATTATTTTCAACTACAACAAAATAATTTCTGACCTTGATATAGTAAATAACACTCCTAAGGAATGTGAATGTAATACTAGTACATCAAAATGTTGCTATGCTCCAGCAGGTCATGTCATCACTGGTTATTTTAATATTGTTGAAAAACGTATTCGGCATCTGTTTTCGAAAGGTCCTTAGTATAGATTATCTTCAACTTTCGATTTTAATGCCTGTCGTGCTCAGATCGCCCAATCTATTGAGGATTTTAGTATAAAATGGTGTAGTAGAGAACATGCGAACTCAATCTCCCTTTCTACTTGAAAAAAAAACACTATTTAAAATTATAGATTACACGGATTAAGTTTTATAATGCTAACCCCTCTTTACTTCATTCGAGACCTTGGTTTTCCTTTCGTAATTTAAAATCGGGAAATTAAGAATTTCATAATCAATTTGTTTTAGTTCCATCTGATAAAGCAGCTAATAATGTAATTATTGTTTGACGCCTGCATTACGTCAGTGTTTTATCTCTGGAACTCGGTAGCACTAATTCGTATACTCCAGTTAATTCTACTGAGGATGATGTTGTTTCCACACATATCACTCGGTGCACTACTTTCAAGGCTGGGGTAGACGAAAAGCAGAACAAACTGCCAACTACAGAGCAATGAGGAGGTCTATAGGGGAAATAGGTAGAGAAGGTGGTACAACTCCATCCGGGAAGGTATCTGAAGACATTACACATATTTCTGAATATTACCTTAATACCATACATGCATGCATAAAACAAAGTTTCGAAATACTAAACGAGGCTTCAGGCAAGAGCGAGATATTTCGAAAGAAAATTTATTGATTTGTGAAAAGGGTGGCCCCCTCACACACACACACTATACACACACACTCCAGCCCCCAACTTCCCATGAGGGAGGAGGATCCGTCCATCAAATTGCAAAACCCGTCCCATGGTGTATGTGCATGTCATTACTATGTATACAATATCATTACTATGTATACAATATCATTACTATGTATACAATAGCATTACTATGTATACAATATCATTACTATGTAAACAATATCATTAAAGACATAACATTGCACTATTGAAAACTGGTGTGGGGGGGGGGGGGGGGGGGGGCGGGGTTAATGTTGGTGAATTTGACATTTTAACATTGACCCCAAGGAGCGGGGGTGGGGGGCAATATCATAACTATTTAAACAATATCATTAAAGACATAGCATTGCACTATTGAAAACTGGGTGGATAATGTTGGTGAATTTGACATTTTAACATTGACCCTAAGGGGTTGGGGGGTGGGGGTGGGGGGTCAGACCCTTCTGTTTAAGTACTGTTTATGAAACAGTTTGGTCAGAAAAACTCGACGACTGCAGTGTGGGTGCTTTGCTGTTAAATCATACATGTTAATTTATATCCAGTTCAGTTCATATTACTAGTACCAGTACAGGTGTACTTCGATCACAAAACGAGTTTATTGTAGCCGTAAAGCACCATATGAATTTATATTATTTATATAATTATATAAAAACGTGCCGAGTTGTCGAGTTTTTCTGGCCAAACTATTTCACTAACAATAAGTAAACCATTAGCAGCCCATTAGTGCATACGTATATAAGCAAATGATGGGTTTTCTCGTAATGCTATTTTGATTGACGCTCATAAGTTTTCCAGGTCGCCTCCAATCCCTTTCTTTCCAACAATCCCAAACCCCTTTCGGGGATCTAATGTCCATTTAACTTATGTCGAGCGTGTGCGCATGGGCAACGATTCTGAACACAGTGGGAACATATAAGTAATTTATTCTCCTTAATAACCAAACATTTAACATAGCTTTTTTCAAACGACAAATGGAATGAATTAGTCATACAGTTCTTATTTCTTCTGCTGCAAAAGTGCCTTCACGGGTGCGGCTAGATCGTCCTTGTTAAGCGCTAAAACGGTTATCTTGACCTGAGCTTGATGACTCGTGCCCATCGTGCCGATTATTTCCAATTCGGTGTCGTTATATACGGCGGAACTGACTTGCCAGTTGTACTCCTTCCTTGTGAAGCCAAGCTGAGGGGTACTATGGCCATGGTACATCTGGTCGAACCACGACGACGAGTGGGTGGTGACCCCGACGGCAGTAAATCCTACAGCAAGCCAGTTGCTGTAAAGGTTAAAGTCGTACGGTGCCGACCACATCACGACGAGCCGACGGTTTTTCCCGGCAACGAGCCATGATACGGTTCCATAGGAACCCTGAGCTGTAGCGGATGTTTTGTGCGCAACCTTTAAAAAAGTATGATTATAATTGATTAGATGTATTTAGGAAGATCTGATATATAAGCACAGTAAGGCATTTCTAGGCATGCGTCAAAAACTGTGACGGCGACAACAAACGTTACGCCGACAACCGACAACAACTGTGATCAATGACAACAACTGCAACGGTGACAAGAAATGTGACAACTTTGACAGAGAAATCCGACATTTCCAGGCATGCGTCAAAAATTGTGACGGCGACAACAAACGTTATGCCGACAACCGGCAACAACTGTGACCGTTACAACAACTCTGACCGTGACAACACCTGTAAACAATGTGACGGCTACATCCGACAACACCAGGGACAACTGTGACGGCGACAATCTATGACGACAACAAAAAATATTGACAACTTTGACGGCGACAACTGTAACGGCAACCATCTATGACAGCGACAACCACTGTGACAACTGTGACGGCGACAATCTATACCAGTCTATGACGGCGACAACAACCGTGACAGCTATGACGGCGACAACATATGATGGCGACAACAACTGTGACAACTGTAACGGTGACAATATATGATGGCGACAACAACTGTGACAACTTTAACGGCAACAATCTATGACGGCGACAACAACTGAGACAACTGTGACGGCGACAATCTATACCAGTCTATGACGGCGACAACAACCGTGACAGCTGTGACGGCGACAAACTATGACAGCGACAACAACTGTGACAACTGTAACAGTGACAATATATGATGGCGACAACAACTGTGACAACTTTAACGGCAACAATCTATGACGGCGACAACAACTGTGACAACTGTAACGGCAACAATCTATGACGGCGACAACAACTGAGACAGCTGTGACGGCGACAATCTATACCAGTCTATGACGGCGACAACAACCGTGACAGCTGTGACGGCGACAAACTATGACAGCGACAACAACTGTGACAACTGTAACGGTGACAATATATGATGGCGACAACAACTGTGACAATTTTAACGGCAACAATCAATGACAACTGAGACAACTGTGACGGCGACAATCTATACCAGTCTATGACGGCGACAACAACCGTGACAGCTGTGACGGCGACAAACTATGACGGCGACAACAACTGTGACAACTGTAACGGCGACAATCTATGACGGCGACAACAACTGTGACAACTTTAACGGCAACAATCTATGACGGCGACAACAACTGAGACAATTGTGACGGTGACAATCTTCTATGCCAATCTATGACGGCGACAACAACTGTGACGGCAACAACAACAGTGACGGTGACAATCTATGACGGCAACAACAACTGTGACGCCGACAATCTATGACGGCGACAACAACTGTAACAACGGTTACGGCGACAATCTATGACGACGAAAATAACTGTGACAACTCTGATAACGACAATCTATGACGATTAAAACAATTGTGACATTTCTGATGGCGACAATATATGACGGCGACAACAAATGTGACAACTCTGACGGCGAAAATATATGACGGCGACAACAACTGGGACAACTGGGACGGCGACAATCTATGACGACGACAACAACTGGAACGGTGACAATCTATGAAGGCTTCAACAACTGTGACGGCGACAATCTATGACGGCGACAACGACTGTAACAACTGTTAAGGCAACAATCTATGACGACGAAAACAACTGTGACAACCCTGACGGCGACAATCTATGACAGTGACAACAACTGTGACAACTGTGCAATGCTTAAATACTTGTTAAACGCTCACTCACCTTTCTCGAGCTCTTTTTCTCTAGGGTCGTAAATGGAAGAATAACTAAACTGATGGCGCTTACTAAACATAAATGGGAGAATAAGTAAAGAAAATGAGCTTACTGAGCCTGAACGGGAGAAAAACTAAGGAGGTGTTACTTACTGATCCTAAAAGGGAGAATAACTAAAGAAAATGAGCTTACTGAGCCTGAACGGGAGAAAAACTAAGGAGGTGTAACTTACTGATCCTAAAAGGGAGAATAACTAAAGAAAATGAGCTTACTGAGCCTAAATGGGAGAATAGCTGAAAAGATTTAGCTTAATGACCCTAAACGGGAGAATAACTTAAGAGAAGGCGATTACTAAACCAAAATGGGAGAATAACTAAACAAGTTAAGCTAACTCACAGCGCCTAAATTGGAAACTAACTTATGAGAAAAGTTTCGAGGACTTTGACTATGCGTGTCAAAAAACCATTACCATTGCTTCTCTTTTCGAGGGTAGAATGGCCTGTGGTGGGACGGTCACTGCACCATCGCCAATCGTCACTTCAGGTAGCGTTAACGAAAATCTCGTCCAGTTTTCGACTTCTATACCACAGTTGACGGCATATCCGGTGCTCATGAGTCCGCTCATCGTCGTTCCAGCGAGACTTGAACCCGCACTTATGGCGGCGGCAGCAGTAGATATGACCGTTACTGGATCAAACGCAGTGGCAACCGATATCACCGTTACTAAAACACAAAATACAGAAACGCATTTAATCATTAATGACATATTCACGGTGTCTTATTGGTACAAGGTGTTGGTCATTGTAATTGGGCGGCCTGTGATAGACAAATGGTACCGTGCGGTGTCGTACATAACTCTGAGTAATTGGGCGGCCTGTGATAGACAAATGGTACCGTGCGGTGTCGTACATAACTCTGAGTAATTGGGCGGCCTGTGATAGACAAATGGTACCGTGCGGTGTCGTACATAACTCTGAGTAATTGGGCGGCCTGTGATAGACAAAGGGTACCGTGCGGTGTCGTACATAACTCTGAGTAATTGGGCGGCATGTGATAGACAAATGGTACCGTGCGGTGTCGTACATAACTCTGACAAACAAAAAGGCCTGGCGGTCTCACATTATTAAATTGGTTTGTTGGTTGAATGGTGTTTTACGTCATTTTCATTAGTACGGTCGGGTTTACACGTCAATGAATCGGCACGTACCTATAAAAGTGCCCTCCTTTGCTCCTCGCAGACCCCACTATTATCTGATCTGAATGAGAACCTGTTGTACCGCAAGTCTTGAGACAACATGAACTAATGTTTAATTGTGTTTTTTTTAAATAAAAAAAGAGAAGAAAAGAGAACATGCCATTCATGATCATTCATTTTAAGGATAATGATTTGTCAAATGACTTAAAACACTTTATGTACAATAAGACAACGGATAATTTCGCTTTAAGGAAGGAATATGTCGTGTTGTGGATTTTTGCAAAAGTGTAATTATATAAAAAGTACATATGCATAATGTAGGCTATATATATGTAATATATATAAAACAAGAAATATCTTTAAAAAAGATAGTCGGCGCGTTATAAGTGATTGATGGTCATGAAGTGTTGTTTTTTTTTAGCGAAATGTTAAGTTAGAGAGTAGAGCAATATAACGTTGTCTAATGGTGTTCCGATAAAAGTTTGGGGAATTTGAACAAAACAAATTAGTGCTTTCAATTGCGGAAGGCCATTGTTAGAATATTCAAAGGGCCATAACCCTGAGAACAAGAGGCCCACGAGGGCCTAAATTGATCTACTTGCAAAGTGTATTCTGTTAGATGATGCTACATGCAAAATATCAAAGCTCTAACCTTGTGGTTTCAAAAAAAGAAGGTTTTTAAATCTATTTCCTAATATATCTATGTAAAACTTTTAACCCCCGGTGAGGGGTTTATTCTGTCCCCAGGGTCACCATTTGTACAACTTGGTAAAGGACCACTGTATAATGCTACATGCAAAATATCAAAACTGTAGCCCTTGTGGTTTCAGGGAAGAAGAATTTAAATGTATTAATAAATTTAAATGAGAAGAATATTTTGGTCACCATTTGTACAATCTTGGTACAGGGCTACTAAATGATGATATATATATAATATCTTGTGGTTTTGGAGAAGAACACATCCGGGCACCTTGAAAAATCACGTGACTAGGAAATCACGGCGATATGTAATTGTTAATAGGGTTTCATTAACAGTTACCATGTAAAATTAACGCACTTTGAAAGAAAACAGAATAAATTATTTGCAATTTCAGCATTTCTATTCCTTTCTTCATCTTTTCTGGTCACGATTGAAGTACAGCGTAACAAATCAACTAACGATATACCATTTATCAACAACTACACTCTATAAACAAATCTACTAGTTTCCTGTGGCCTTTTCAGACAAATTTAGCCAATCAGCATTCAGTTTAATAAACACTGTAGGCTTTCATAATTTCTGTATCGCTTTCAACTCGAGTTTTGATAGGCTTACACAGACACACTTCCTGGGTGTGTGTGTACACTTCCTGCGAGGCACGGCAGTCTCTACCCAGAGTACACTCGTTCCTCATTTGACTCTGTCAACGTCAAAGGAAGTAGGGCAAACCGTTAGGTCATGCGATTATTCAAAAACGTTATGACGATGTTTATAATAAATCCTTTTGCGTGATCTGCAATGATAAAATAGAGACTTATATTAAATAATTTCAATTTTTATTTTCTATAAGTTATTTTTTTTAGTAATGTTCTGCTCTCAAACTTCGGTTTGAAATGTTTACATATGCGTCTCGGTTGAGGAGACCTAAGTACCTATTATTTTTGTAGTAAAATAGTCCCGATTAAAACTAAATTGTTTTCATGCATTATTTCAAATCTTGCAACATCTAATTTGCAGATATTCTGAAAATTATATATACACAAGAAATAAATAAGTTTCAGGCAAACATATTCCAATTTAACAGGTTTTACCAAAATCTTGTAATTTAGTAGTTAGCAGAGATATATGTGAGTGCAAGGAACTATAACTCTGCGTGGAGATTGCTTAAACGGCTGGCGCCGAAAACGGGTAACGTTAGTCATACTTAAGGTCATTTCACATATACAAAGAAACCGAAACGAAACCGAACCGAAAAAATTAGGATGTTCTACCGCAAACGAGGGTTTTCACATATACGCCGAAACCGAAACCGAAACCGAAACGAAAGCGAAACGAAAACATGCACGAATTGGATTTCTAATTTTTTCGGATTCGGTCTCAAATAGGTCTGTAGGAACCTAAAACGTGAAACATGTCACAAATGTAAAAACGGTTACAAATGTAAAAATAAGTGATATATGTACAAATATACGACAAATGTAACACGTTTGGTGACATATGTAAAAAAAAAAGTGAAAAAAAAAGTTAACAAATGTTAAAAAAGTACAGATGTAAAAAAAAAAGAACACAAATGTAAAAATACATTTTTAAACGTTCATTTTTTTAGCTCTGTTGATCAAAGGTCATGACCATGACGTGGTGCAGCGTCCGTCCGTCCGTCTGTCCGCCCGTAAACTTTTGATCGTGGGGACTTCTCCTCAGACACCGCTTGGCCAATTTTGACCAAACATCACATGAATGATAATTAAATGAATTTCTTTTTAGATTTGATAGCATTAGGTCAGTGCGACATCCAAGATGGCCGCCATTACCATATATTGTTAAAACCTTAAACAACCTTATTCTAAAGAACCACTGGACAGATTTCGACAAAAAATTTTAAAATGATCGCCAACGCCTAGCCTGTCAGATTTGTTTAAATAAAGTCCCTCGGATAAAAACAAGATCGTGCCTCGGGGTCCAAAGTTTGTATATTGTGATTTTACATGTTTTTCATAGACTTATATAGGAAAAAACATTTAAAAAAAACCCTTCTTCTCTGAAACCACAATGTACAGAGCTCTCATGTATTACATGTAGCATCAGTTTATGTCTTCTACTAAGTTTGTCAAATGGCAACCCTGGGTCAAATTTGGCCCCGCCCCAGGGGTCACAGTTTTACATAGGCTTATATAGGAAAAAACATCTTATTCTCTGAAACTATAAGAGCCAGATGTTTAATATTTTGCATTTATTATAAGCGTATGGTCCTCTAACCAATTCTGTTCAAATGGTGATTCTGCGGTCACATTTGGCCCCGACCCAGAGGTCACATGTTTTACATAGACTTAGATTATCAGCTGATAATGAACACGACACAGTAATGCAAAATTACGTTTATTAGAAAACTAACTTTAAAGCACGAATATGATATTGTTCAAGTGCTAATGCACATCTGTTTTTGGACACTGCACATGTTTCCATGGATGGTAATTGATCCATATTATCACAATGATAGGGACAGCGCCTATTCAATTTGGATTAAATTAATAAATGAGGCTCTACCTATATACATATTATTTTAATATATTAAAGTGACTGGAGGCCATCTGGAAAAAGCATAGGCAAAAATACACATACGACTACAACCATGTGATTCAGTTTTATATTCAATGGACATAATTATGCACTACATTAGGACATATTTATGTGTTGTTTTAGTCAATTCTTACAAATATGGCTTTATCATGTGCCCCTTCCCCCACAACCCCCGCCTTTTCTCCATTTTCTATCCAATCTTAACCCCACACACCACCCCATCCCAAACCCAATTTCTTTTATACATATTTCTGTGTTATTTTCAATTCTACACCTATAGCTATGTTGCGCCTCAGCCCCATCCCACATCCCCCACCCAATTATCACCACCACCGCAAATTTCCGGACGGGCACGTGGGTAGAACAACCGACGTTCCGCAAGCCAGCTGGATAGCTTCCTCACATAGAGATTCCAAATCCCCTGAGGGATCGAACCTACAGCAAGTGATTTCAAGACAGAGACTCTAACCAACCACTCTGCCACGGACGCCCCGCATAAATTATGGAAAGGCGCTCATAATTAAATTCCAGTTGCCAGCAGTACGTTGTTACTATGTGAACATCTGGACAGCTGTTGAATGGCATGGCTGGCCGTAGGGTGGTGTTGGGACTCTGTTCGAAGTCTTTGTAAAAGAGGGACTGTCAGGATTCCAGTGTATACTCAGGAGTGGTTAAGCCCTCTGTAATCAATGCGGCGTACCTGGTCGTAGACTATTTTACAAGCAGTTGAAGATGGCGTTTGATAATCAAAAGGGTACTATAAAGTTTTAATATTGTAGGGGAAATAGTTCCAAGAATGACATCCGACAAATATGTTTTGATGATCAGGTCAGAGAGACCTTGACATTTGACCTACTACCATGGACGCAATAGGGTAGTTGTTGCAAAATGGATAATACATGTATTTGTATGTTTCAAGATTGAAGGTATAATAGTAAATAAATTACAGCCCAAGTGGGTAAGTGTGACCTTAACCTTTTTGAGCTACTGACCCTAAAATTAATATTGTAACACGGTTATTATTTCTGTAAAGTTTCAAGATGGCCTTATACTTACAATTTACAGATATGAGAATGTTTCTCAGGATTCGGCAATTGTCAGCTCCAAGTGTCCTTGGTGACCTACTGAACACCAAACCAATAGGCTTTCTCCTCTCACTACGGACAATGCCCACATATGACGTTTACTACGGGTAAGGCCAGATGGTATACTTGTGGAATGCTTATGTGCATATTAGGTCATGGTGACCTTGACCTTTTGACTTTCTAACCCCAAAAGTAATAGGGTTCCTTCCCTTATCAAAAGGCAATTTGCCTATAAAGTTTCATGAGTGTAGGTTTTATACTCCTGGAGTTATCACTTGGAATATGTATACCTCTATGAGGTTATTGTGACCTTGACCTTTGACCTAGTGAGCCCAAAATTAACAGAGTTCCTCCTCTGACCAAGGGCAATGTATTTCTAAAGAAATGAACGTTTAAAAATGTATTTTTACATTTGTGATCTTTTTCTTTTTTTTACATATGTTATCTTTTTTTTTCTTTTTTTTTACATTTGTTAACTTTATTTTCACTTTTGTCACATTATTTTTTTACATATGTCACCAAACGTGTTACATTTGTCGTATGCTTTGACATATGTGACTTTTTTTTTTACATCTGTAACCGTTTTTTTTTTTAGTTTAATATTTTATTTCATCAATGTGTTGCATAATACAAATCATAACTAACATTATTGTACAGGGAGTTTTCAAACATATATGTGTCTTGTAATATATAAAGATATATAATTTTGTTTTTAAAATGCATGTGTTAATATGATTATCATGTTATGTATATTTGCAGAAAAAATTATAGCAGTGCATTTAATGTGACACATTTAACTACTAATACAAGTTTCTCCGAAGGTAGCACCTTCGGTAATCATATCCCTGTGATTTTCATCGTATAAAATAATTTATTAAAGTTGAGTATCAGCAGGTTGATACTAAAAGGAGAAGGAATATGAGAGAGATATAGAGATCTGTAGCTTTTCCGTTTTTACATTTGTGACATTTCTCACGTTTGAGGTTCCTACATAGGTCCAGATACTACACATTTTCACCCAGAGATTCGGATCAAAATTCGGCTTATATGTGAAAGCACTAGCCGATTCCGAAACAACAGAAAAACGGCTTCGGTTCGGTTTCGTTTCGGTTTCGGTGTATATGTGAAAGGACCTTTAGTGATATGAATGTAGGCCGCGATAAATGCACAAGCTAATCTATATACATGCACCTTATCAGTATCTGTTCTAATAATAACGCAGAAGAAAGACAAAACCAAAACACTGGGGCACCGTGGCCTAGATAACATGTGCCTGATAACCATGCGTCGGACACCGAGTTCTAGATAACATTGAGCCTCTGTTAGTGTTTTTTTCATATGCCATATGAGCCTATTTATTATTTTCCATATGCCATATAGCCAAACAATATTGTTTTCCACATGCCATATGAGTTTTTAATTTACCTATTAATTTTTTCCCATATAGACAAATTATGTTTTTCCATACAGACAGATTTTTTTCCCATTATGCCATATGTGGCCCTTTTTTCCATATGCCATAAAAGGCACATATTTGTTTCCATATGCCATATAGGAACACCCCAGCCCGCCCCCACCCCACTGAATGGGCCTTAGCATTTGTTTCGTAACCATGGATCGCTGTGGTCTAGATGAGCGTGCTTGCCTGGTCACCATTGTGCAACGTGGTTTATACGAGCTTGCTTGTCCGGTAACCGACGATATGTGTTTCTTAACAATGGCCGTTTTTCACGAAGCATTTTGGCCAGCTTTCCAATAGAATATTAGCGGTGCCGAGAGAGTCCAGTTGATAGTCACTGGTCAACATCCCGTCGAAAGTAGATTAAAAGAGGTAAACAGCTCAAGAAGCAAAGATTTCCATCGGAGATGATTATGTGTTTGAAATAGATTAAAGTGGAAATTGTAGATTTCGGCCAACCGGATGCCTGCAGAAATCCGATAACCGGCTCGAAATTGTTTCAGCCAATCACGAAACATATCGTCAATTGTGCCAACAATCGTGAACGTTGTGCCAAGTAGGTCAATCCCATCGATCGTGTTGTTCGTGTTGATCGTTGGCTCATCCTATATTCACACCGGTCATATAATTGGTAGCTACCCACGGCCATGTGCATCTCGTAGTGTTGTTGCAATGTCGATGGTCCGTCCGGCGTGGTACTGAATAGTGGTCCTTGGTAGGAACCCCGTCCCCACCCCATACATACTCCCCCACCCCGCAGTCCCAAGTCACACCGGGAACTCGTTATGATAGGTGACAACTCTCCGAATCCAGCGGCGATATTCCAGTAAAAAATAGGCGTGGTAAAGTTATAGTCATCCCTCTTTAGGGTCACGTTAATAGGTTAAACATAGGTTAAAACTTCTAGAGATATGTGGGAGGCCTTTGATTCCAGACAGCGGCACGTTCGATGGTCTGAACTTGAATGTGTGAGGCCTGGTAACGGTAAGGACACCGTGGTCTATATAAGCGTAGCAAGGTTGGACTGTGCCTAGAGCAAGTCACATAAGTCTCCAATGATTCGTCTGTCGGAATTTGGACTCTATTATGTACTGGCATTTACATATTTCCTCTGGATATATAACATAAGGTGTTATACGTGTCTGTCTGTCTGTCTGTCTCTCTGCGTCTTTCTCTCCTATATATTATGACGATGAACCATGTAACAACACATCACGTAAACATAAGATAACATACCGAAAACCACTGCAGAAAAGCATACTGAAGTCGTCATTGTGACTGGCATTGTGGAGAAAGACGTGCGTGGTATCGTCACGTATATAGCAGTAGAACGTACTCATATAGTAGAAGAACGTGAATTTTATGCAAGCTTACCATATGTTGGCATGAACTAACGAATAATGTAGGTAATGCTATGAGGCTTGTATAGATGTTTTGAGGTACGAAGTATATGCACTTATAATTGCAGATATGGGATATTAGCGGTTTTATTTTTTGCTGAGTACTGGCATTTACATATTTCCTCTGGATATATAACATAAGGTGTTATACTTGTTTGTCTGTCTGTCTGTCTGTCTGTCTGTATGTATGTATTTTTATATGTTTGTATGTCTGTCTGTCTGTCTGTCTCTCTGCGTCTCTCTCTCCTATATATTATGACGATGAACCATGTAACAACACATCACGTAAACATAAGATAACATACCGAAAACCACTGCAGAAAAGCATACTGAAGTCGTCATTGTAACTGGCATTGTGGAGAAAGACGTGCGTGGTATCGTCACTTATATAGCAGTAGAACGTACTCATATAGTAGAAGAACGTGACTTTTATGCAAGCTTACCATATATTGGCATGAACTAACGAATAATGTAGGTAATGCTATGAGGCTTGTATAGGGGTTTTGAGATACGAAGTATATGCACTTATAATTGCAGATATGGGATATTAGCGGTTTTATTTTTTGGTGAATATGGGATAATAGTTTCATTTACATATATATTACCTATATACAATATATTTGGGACATGGATTATTAATAAGAACAAAATATACAGGATCAGTGGCGTAGCTGTCTATAGGAACTACAACTTTCCCACAGATACGTTCTGATTACGCTCTAAATGTCTTCACAAACTCGTTAGAATGCGCACTTTTACTTGTTATTTTAAAGAACAAAAACAGGTGCAAAACGTTCATCAGTCCCCCTGGACCCCCTAGCAATGTCGGACATGCTGTGCTCAATTGCTTGGGCCTACAACTTAAGATCGGCCTGCTACGCCCGTTATAGGTATAGTTATAATAACTTATTCCCACACTATATACAAGCCTCACTTATCAGGCGATCTCATTGCAATATACTGCATTCACTTATTTTGAAGATTACCGAAGTTTGAAGATGTAGGCTATCAGTAGGCCTATTTGTCACATAACATGGCTTCTGGGAGTGCAATAAAGCCATGACTTATTTCTCGTAATACACTAGTGTGTTACAGATGCAAATGAGGACCGAATCACTGTGTTTGTATACAGTAAAACATTTAATCCCAATTGTTTGCATGGTGTATCATACAATACGTTCAGACGCCTTAATTATTTATCATTATTTGAAATCTTACTTCAAAAAACGAATGTTAGTAACTTTAAATTTGGTTTAAGGTATCGCATTATTTGTAGGGCGAACGCATTTACAGCGGCGTAACGTAGCGACGTCATGTAATTACTGCACGATTTTCTGCGATCTCTTGCGATTTTCTTCATTTTCTTGATCGCAAGAAGTCGTAAGGCCAATGTTACTGGCACTTAAACAACAAAACGACGTCATGATTTGTTTTACAAATTGCCGACGTCTATAAGTAAAATTGACAACATTAAAGTGAACTATCACGTGGTAGGTGTGTTATGTGATAAAAAGAATCTTACATTCGTGACTGTGTATTATTGACTTTAATAAACTCGTTGGATAAAAAGATAGGATACTCGGCAAGAGCCTTGTATCCTATCATTTATCCAACTCGTTTATTCAAATCAATAATACACAGTCACGAATGTAAGAACCTCTATATATGATCACATATCGAACGTTTACCAAAAATGTACATGACGCACATCGAAAAAACCATCAAGTATTTACCCCGATTATAAACCGAGTGTATCAAATCACAGACTTTATAAAAAACAACAACAACAACAACAACAAACATGATAATGTATCTGGTGCCTCTAACATTTGTTCCGTGATCCAAAAATATAATTTCCATTATGAATAATTACCGAATGCACTCTGTGGTTTATTCCGTCCCAATCGCAAGAGCCATGTCTATTTTCCAAAAGCAATAACTACGGCATGATAGGGATATCATTTGGGCAGTTCCGGTGAGGCTACACAAGCCCATCTGTATCGGAACCATACTACCACTAGTGTGGCAGATTGTTGAAAAAATTGTGCATTGTTTGACAAAGCACCAAACGTTGCACATAGTTAGACTATACCATACTGAAAAGATCTGGCTATGGACGTACGTCAGATTTTTCAAAATGGCCGCCATTTTCAAAATGGCCGCCAAATATGTAATACATAATCATTTGAATCTATATGTATCAGATTTTAACAAAGTATATTATGGCAATCGCAACAAATTCCGCAAAATGATAGACAAAGGGTTATGAAATACAATCTGAGTATATTTTAAGCTTAAAATGGCTACCGTTTTCAAAATGGCCGCCTACAAATGTTGAAAATACTAAAAAATGAAATTTGTTTAATAGTTGTTTGTAAGAAAGTAATTAATATGTTGAATTTGTTCACTCAGTTTTCTTGGCATAGTATTTGTTTGTTAATATTGCAATAAAAAGTTATTTAGAGGCACCCTATGGTTGAGGTGTTATGGGTTTTACACGTTTACATCAAATTTCACTTCGGATTGACTCTACGTTTTCTCATGCCTTTGGAATTTCTGAAGAGTACTAAACTAATTTTCTTATCAGGAACTGTCGATTCATTTTAAACTATATTTATAAAACTTTAAAACACATTATTTCACTTGGTAAACCTTATTTACAAGACAAATCAAGTGAACAAAAACCTAAACGCAGACATGTTATGCTAACGCGTTAACTGCGTCTAAACTATATAGTTGCCGAGCAGAAAAAAATGAAATTGGCCTGAAACCCAATGTGAATATCAAAATGGCATTTTGCGTTGAAACCTTCATATTTAAAATGGAGACACTTAAAACAATCGCAGACAAAGTGGTCTTGTTTGAGTACTATAGAGTACTATCAGTGTCCTTGCGGCAAATGTCATATGATATTGCAGAGTCCTTTCTGAAATAAACACATGTATCAGGGAAAGCTCACCAAGTGATTATCATACTTATTGTAAACCGGGCTTACAGTTATGTCATTGAAATGTGAGCAAGGCATGACAATCAAAAGTTCGCAATTGCAGTACTGCTCAGTTGATGCTGTAAACATGTCGCAGCTTCCACACTGGATGATCTCCGAACCATATACGGCCTGAGTTATCTGTTAATTTCAGTTATTGAAATAAATTCATCAGGCGTTGCCTATGAAAAGACTCTGATCTTTGCCTTCGTTAAAGATGTTCATGAGACAGTTTGAGTGACACAGTAGAGGAATTAGAAAATATACTCAACAAAAATATTGAGGATTTACTGGTGCTTGACGTACGTTACATAGACGAATCTCGTGACAGAAATTGCTCAACAAATAGGTAAATTATGTCATGACACTTTTGTAACTGAGCTATAGATGACATAACATAGTCTCTCTTTAAACAGAAAACTAGAACATGCTTCTTTCCTCAGTGATTACCAACGTACAACAGATTCTATAACTCGCTTTCTCTTCTTGGATATATATGTATCATATTAGGTTCTGATTAACGGTTGATTAGGGTATCTCACCAGTCTTTTCTAACTTTGGAAAAAGTATTTGGATTTTAATCACATTATACGTGTTGCCTTAAAATGCCTTTTATACTTGCAAAACATTAGTAAGTATGATTAGCAAGTTATTTTAGGCATTGTTGAATGTCACTTGCAGAATATTTAGTAGGGTGACAGCCATCATGCAAAACAAAGGTAGAACTCGGGTTACTTGGCATAGCAATCGGTTGCGATAGAAGAGAAACTAAACACATTCAATAAAACAGAGATGAAGATGTGCCTTGTATCAGACAACGAGAGTAGGATGCAGAATGAATTGAATTGAATGTTGTTTAACGGCTCATCAACACAGAATTGGTTATTTAGAGCCGCCCCAGAGAGAGGGGAAGGATATATAGGAATCCGGGAAACTGCCCAACTCTTATTATCGAATAGATTCCTATTGTTCTTTAACGTGCTCGGAGGATAGACCGATACCCGACGGACGAGGCTAAGACTGATATCCATCATTTCACTAAGAGTTTGATACAGTGCGAGCGTTGCATGTGACATATGCCAAACAAGACTTCACTAAACGTATGCTATACACAGTCTACAAAGACGTGGTAGTGCATGTTATGCAATGGTACAGTAAATACAGTTAGATGAGCAATGGGTTAGTTTTAGGAACAAACGTTAGGAATCACTTTAGGTGCATCGTTGCACCTTGTATTGACTATTAATTAGTTCATATAAACCTAGACAAATAGTTGCTTTTCACACTTACTAGATGTAAGAAATAGCTTTATGTGATGAAGGAGGTAAAACCTGTGTTTAGAAAATCTGGAAATACTATGTTGAGGTTGCACAAGCTTTCCAATTCCAAAAGTTGTGCTGTTGGAAAATGTATTACAAGAGGAAGTGCATGTTCATGTCGCAAAGAATTGTTGACATTCAATGGTTCCAACATACAAGTCCATGTCACCAATTGCAGTAGCTCTTATCAAGCACACCTGCTGAGTTGTTAAGAGGTTGTTTTGGACTTAAATGGAGACATGGCCTTTAGGTCCACCCTTGACATGCCTACATCCGGTGACTGGGGTTGGAAGAGGATATGTTGGAGCCATACTCGATAACACTGCCACAGGCCTCAGCGTTTGCTAGGAACTTATTAAATGTAGATGTCAAGGAGAAAGTGTGTTGCAAACGATGTGTCTTAAAGCAGGACTGTTGTATACAGTCTTTTGAAAATGGGACGTTGGGTACTGTGACTGTGATAAAGAAAAATTGTATCATTCAGATCATAGATCAGTAAGATTAAATTAAATTTAATGTTAGCTCTCATATTGAAAATGTTCAAATGATATGACCAGTTGTTACATTTCCGTTTGTGGATATAACAAACCACTTTTTGATCTTGTTTTCTGATAGTGTCTTGTTAATATTGTTTATTAAATCAACAAATGTAATTTAAGGTCTTAATTTAATTTAATTCCAATAAATCAGAGATGAGAAATATTGTTTAAGTATCCTTTGCGTTATTCTTTTTCCAAGTGTTTAGAAGACTCCGCAAGCTTGATTTTTTTTTATAACCGTTAGTTTTGCTGCTTCATAAGTATGTTTTAAAATCAGTTTTAATAATTATGTAAATATTTCAAAGCTAATTAGTTTTACATATTACTCATTGAGAAATATATTACACCAATAATATATTAAAACCTGTAATAGAATAACCACGAACAATTAAACAATTCTGAATTGTATTTAAGTGTATGCAGGCAGTTTTAAAGTCAAAATGATATTGGATTAAAAAATCAAGGTGATAATTTGGATGTTTGAAAAATAATTCCAGATTGTTGTGTGTCCCTTTAATAGTGTTTTACCAAGTCACTGAATGCATACTTATGAGTTATTACCAACTAAATGCCGCTAATAAAGATGAGACCGAAACTTAAACACACTAATTTAAGGCTAAAGACAACTAAGACAAACTAAACTCAGAGTTGGGATAGTATGTTTACATGTGTAAAACTCCTAACCCCAGAAGTATAGGGGTGTATCTAACAAATGTTTATTGAAGTATAGAAATATACATAAATATATAAAGACAACACATTTGTGTTTTACAAAGTTGTTGTCTTGATATATCAACATTCAATTCTTTAATTCTTTATTAGTGATAATGGCCACCGGCCCATACACATATAAACATATAATACATAATCAATATAACACATGATTTGGTTAACGGACATCAAAAACATGTTTTCTTTTCTCAAATGCATAATATATAAACATCGCTAAATTAATAATGACATTTCGTTTTGTTGAAGACATAAGTAAATAAAATTTGTGTATATTAGGTTGTTCATAATATTTCCTTTGCAAATACAATACTCTTAAGTCATTATACAATGAACATCGCAAAAGAAAATGGTATTCGGTTTCAATATCATCTTTACAATATACACAAATACGCTGCTCTCTAGGCAATTTCATATGCCTTCCTTTTTCAATAAATAAACAATGTGATGATGTACGTAAAGACACATACGCAGCTCTAAACTTAATGTATGTTAGAACATTTAGATAATTTTCGAATTTAAAATCATTCTTAAAATGGTTATAATAAAACATGTTGATTGCTTTAAAAAAAATCAGCCATTTTGAAAATGGCGACCATTTTGGAGAAATTTTTTCCCAAATTATATTCCATATTTCAATACCCTGAATTTATTGTATTTACAATAACAAGTTTTGATGAAACCCATTAATCATGGGCTGCATTAATTCTTTATGGAATATTTGGCGGCCATTTTGAAAATGGCGGCCATTTTTTCAAAATATGACGTGGGTCCATAGCCAAATTTTTTTAGTAGAGTATTGTCTAGCTATGTGTCAAGAAGTTTGGTGCTTTTGTCAAAAAATGCACAATTTTACCAATATATGTCACCAATCTGCCCCACTACACAGAACTATACGCCGATGTTCCTGAATGTAACCTAACTAACGCTTTTTGTTTGCCGATATTGGCCGGAAATGCTTAAAATAAGTGTTATTGACAAACATTTTTTTATGTGAGCCACATAACAGAGCTGTGTGTGTTAAAATAACTGCGAGTTTATGAATCAGTGCAAGTATACATCCACAACTAGAACGTTAATATCAACAGAAGTGAAAGGAAAATTTAAAAAAAAATGTTAAGATTAAATGAATATGAAACATATATAGGCGGATATGTTGGTACTTGTGTGGGGTTAGCTATCTTCACCGCGTGCACGTCGCTGAGTGGGCACTGATGACATTCAGTTTGCTGAAAACTTGGAGCCGGAGCTGAGGTCGAATTGTGACGTACCGTAACCACCAGTATCGAAGCCGAGGCCGAGAGCGATTAGCAGACACATTTAGTTATAAACTAATCTTCCATGAGGCCCTCTATTATATACAAATTTACAAATGACAAATGACAGAACAAATCAAATAAAGCAGTAATCAATAAAGGCAATATTGTTTTTAAATATTAAATGTTTGCATACACTTTAACACACATACTCTCGTTTGACCTAAATGTGTGCAAAAGAAACAAGCTCTAAGATGAATAAATACAATGAAGCTATGGAAAAAAAAGAAGCAAGCATAATTAATAACAGCAAAAAAGAAAATGGAATTTGATTAACACATAAATACATATGAACAAATGGTGAAAATTACTATTTAAATATATACAACAAAATTATTTTACAAGCCCTGTCCGCTTTACTTAAAAATGGTGTATTAAAATGTATAAGTATTTGATTCGAACATTAGGTTCCTTTCATCCATTTTATGAAATTCGAATGAAATGCATCAATAGTATTCAGAGTTTTTAACTTATCTGGTAAGCTGTTCCATATAATAGGTCCTGAATATGCAACACTTTGTTTGTAAATTTCTTTGTTTGGCCTTGGTGGAATAAAAGTATATGTTGATGTTGATCTTAGTACTGGCACATTATCATTTGCCATTCTGTGTTTAAACATTTCATTAACATATTGAGGTGTTTCTGATTTGATGACTTTATACATAAACTTTGCTTTTCTTAGATATAATCTTTCAAAGACTGTTAATATTTTCAAAAAAATCTATTAAGATTCATTTGAGATGTGCCTCCCCAAATTGTATTACAATAGTCTATGTGGGGTTGAATGTATGTTTTGTAAAACTGAGTTCTGTGCTCGGTAGATAAATATTCTTTGATTCTAGATAGAAGCCATATATTTGATGTAATCTTTTTGCATATTTTATCTATGTGGATTGACCAAGTCAAGTTATTGTCTACAAAAACTCCAAGAATTTTGTCATTTGCAATTGTATTTAAATTATCACAGTTTAAATTTAAAGTTAGATTTTCAAAAGTCAAACTGGCTCTTTTTTGATGAGTAGACCGAGAGTGAAGGTGTCTCCTGCGTCCCATCACAGCACACATCATCTGATGTCTACAGATCCTGGAAGTCAGAAGTCCGCGGGCCGGAGCCGGAGCTTAGATATCACGGGACGCAACCATAATCCCGGTTATCGACGCGAAGGCCGAGACCTACATTCGACGGAAGACCGAAGGGTGACAGGACACCGGGCGGTGTGTGCGGCGCAGGTGTCATAATGTGATGGGTGTTGCCCTCAAGGGGAACGTTTTCCAGTAGCGGATGTAGCCTGCACCACCTAGATGTCGTCCGCCCCCCCCCCCCCCCCACAACACAACCCCAACCCACCACTTCACCGCCGCAGTGAAAACTACAGAGCGAAAGCGACAACTACCAACATACGATCAACAGAGACGAAGTCCTATGAAAACAACAGAGCGAAAGCGACAACTACCAACATACGATCACCAGAGATGACTACACAGCACCACCAGATCAACCAACACACTCATCTAGAAAAGTCCATACTCTATTGTACTCATCTCGGTGAACCGTGAGGATCATTGAGTATGTTGGCGGAGGGACTATAATCCTTAGAAATACACACACACACATACACTTGTGGGGTGGGGGTGGAGGCTGAGGTGGGGGCTGAAAGTATACACTCATTATACATATGTATATGCACATACCTAATAAAAAAAAATGTTATTAGGTCTGTGCAATGACGTAATACACCAGAGATTTGCAACGTATGCTTTCAGAAAGAAAATACATGAAATTTCACTTATGCACGTTCATTGGTAACTGTACAGAAATTGTCATTTCTTAAAGCAACAGTCTAAAAATGGTCTCAAATTTAAGACAAGTATGTTTAGAACGTAGTGGTATTGTAAAAAGTATGTCTATGTTTACTCATAATGTCGACAAATATTATTTAAAAACTCCGACTATTGCCTATTTTATGCTACATCCTGTTGTTGTTGTAGTTTTACTGAAAAATTGTAACTGTATAGAATTTTTCACTTTTAACAAAAGGAATCTGCAGCTGGTCTCTAATTAAAGAGAATGATATCCTGTGTCTTGGCTGGTCAAATAAAGCCCTGCCTGTGTGTAGTAATATCATTATATCATTTCTGTCTTAAATACAAGAAGAGAAAATGAAGATTTGACAGTTTTACCTTAATGGTGTCATACGAGATTAGTATATACAATAAATCAGTTTCTAATAAATAATATTTTCTAATATAATTTGTAGCCTTTTACATGGTACTAAATAATTCTTATTAGCTTCGATAATCTTCGTGTCAGACAGAGCACGCGCTGTACGGAATGTTTACAGCTTAGCCCCAACCCTTTTTATTCGGCACGCTAGTTAGACGGTGTCTGATGTAAACAATTTCATCACGTGTTTTCGTGACAGTAGTCAGTTATCAACAAAATCATAATTAAACATGGATTTTTCGTCATCGTCTCTAGGGAAATCCTCTTCTGTGGACGTTGAAAAGCAATTAGCTGCTGCAAAACAGCAAATCGAACTTCAGTTTTTAACAAGAAAGTTGCAGGTAAGTACCGGTGACGACCTTCAAACGACATCTTGTACATTATACACAAGTCCATGAAGTCTATATTCAAGGATATGCATTCACAGTTATATTACTAGTCTACATACAGCGGCGAGAATCATAGCTCTTATGATGTGTACGCAGGGCCGGATCCAGGAAATAGTGAGGGTGGGGGCCTAATGCCCCAAATGTTGTCAGGCGAGGTGGTGGGTATCGATTCGTCGATATTTTTAACAATCTTCTATAATGCATCTTCAGTATACCTAGACAAGACATTTTTAAGGTGACATATATTTAATTGAAGGTGGGTAATTAAATGGCAAACACATGTTTCTAGCATAACAATCTGAAATCAAACATAAAAATGCAGAGTACATATAGGTAAAAACTGGACAGGGGATGCTTCAATTACTGGGAGGAGGGGATGTGGTGTGGGGGCCAAACTAAAAAAAAAAAATCACAAGCAAAAAATATTGTCATATAATTGACAAAATAAAGCAAACCAAAACATACAATATTATATGGTAGAAAGTACTTTTTTAACGTTAACCATTATTTTCCTCAAATTATTGGGGGGCTACAGCATACTCTGCCCCCACACTGACTCCCAACATCACAGTTTGCATTGCTAATTATTGCAAACAAAACGTCTGACCTTGAAATTATACAAAATCATGCAGACATTTGCAACTACTGTTCTCATAATCCTGCAGTTCTCGATAATAAGTGTTCAAGACTAGATCACGATGTCCAACACTAATTAACAAGCCTGGGGCTATATTAATCTAGTCGAGCGGGTACGTGTCTAGTGTTTACAATACACAATCCTTCATAGCGGTCAAACAAATAGCAACTACTCCTCTGAAACTACTTTTCAAAGCGGTCAAACAAATAGCAACTACTTCTCTGAAACTACTTGACGGATTTTCATGAAACTTCACAGGAATTATGTTACTCTTGATTAGACCTATTGTTGATCCTAGCAAAATTTCAGGCTAGCCTTAAATTAAAGATGGTCACCACGGCTAAAAACAGATTTTTAAAAAACAAGTTTGTAGCGACTACTTCTTGAAAACTATAAGTGATATTGATATGGGACTTTTCAAAAATGATCAGCATGACATGGTGTTGATCCTCGTCAAAAATTATTTTTGATTCAACATTAAAACTGGCCGCCATCGGCCATCTTTGTTTACTTTAGAGTTATATAATAGAAATTTGTAGCGACTACTTATCTGGAACTACTTGACAGATTGTCCTGAAACTTCAAAGGAATGTTGCTCTTGATATCTAGTTGATCCTAGCAAAATGTCAGATCTGCCAGAAATTCAAGATGGCTGTGACGGCTAAAAATAGATTTTTAAAAGACAAGTTTGTAGTCACTACTCCTTGAAAGCTATATATATGATATGAGACTTTCTCTAAAATGATCAGCAGAACATGATGTTAGTCCTTGTCGAAAATCATTTTGATTAGTCATTAAACATAGTTATGTAGTAAAAACTTGTAATGACTACTCCTTTGAAACTACTTGACATATTTGTATGAAACTTAACGGGAATGTTGCTCTTGATATCTAGTCAATACTAGCAAAATTTCAGGTCTTCCAGAAATTCAAGATGGCCACGACCGCTAAAAATGTGTTTTAAAAAAAATAAGTTTGTAGCGACTTCATCGTGATAACTATAAGTGATATTGATATGGGACTTTTTGTAAAATGATCAGCATGACTTGATATTGGTCCTTGTTGAAAATTATTTAATGCGGCATTAAACATGGCCACAAGCGGCCATCTTTGTTTACATACAGTTGAACAGCAAAAACTTGTAGCCCGCTACTCCTCTGAAACTACTCGACAAATTTTCATGAAACTTCACAGGAATGCTGATTTAGCTATCAGAACCTATCAGTAGAGCTTCAAGGTCATTGACCTCTTGTTTAGTTTGGACCAAGAACCACAGAGTTATGGTCCTTGATGTAGTCGAAATAGGGGCATAAAATCGAGCGCTCCTCCATAACTCCACTGTTGTACACATTACCACTTCACGACAGTCAACATTTCAGTACTATTAAAAGGTTGAACGTGTTTATCAATGTTTATGTTCATTATCAAAATGCTATGGCATAGTGACCTTAGTAGGGACAGCCGTGTCCTATGGACACATTTCTAGTTTTTATATCCCCGCTAAACAAAGTTTAGGTGGGTATCCCCGCTAAACGAAGTTTACTTGGGTATACTGGTTTCAACCTGTCTGCAGACGCAACCTTGTCCGCTCCATAACTCCTCTCTCCCTGAAGCAAATCTCATAAAACTTCATGGGTGGACTGCCTTTGATGAGAGATGACCCCTATTGATTTTGAGGTCAGTAGACCTACTGTAGGTCAAAGGTCAAGCAAGATCACCGTGCCCTGATAATGAAACAGATCTCATGAAATTTCATAGGTGAACTGCCTGTAGTGAGAGAATGACTCCTATTGATATTGAGGTCAGTAGGTCAAATGTCGCAGGGACGCGATAATGAAAACCCTTGTCCGCACCATAGCTCCTCTCCCCCTCCTGAAGCAAATCTCATGAAACTTCATAGGTGAACTGCCTGTGGTGAGAGGATGACCCCTGTTGATTTTGAAGTCAGTAGGTCAAGGTCAGTGGGACCCGATAATGAAAAAAATCCTTGTCTGCACCTTAATTCCTCTCCCTCTGAGGCAAATCTAATGAAACTTCATAGGTGAACTGCTTTTGATGAGGGGATGACCCATATTAATTTGAGGTCAAAGGTCAAGGTCACCGGGACCTGATAATGAAAAAAATTTCCCGCACCATAACTCCTCTCCCCCTGAGGCAAATCTCATGAAACTTCATAGATGAACTGCCTGTGGTGAGAGGATGACCCCTATTGATTTTAAGGTCAGTATGTCAAAGGTCAAGGTCACTGGGACCTGATACTGAAAAACCTTGCCCGCACCATAACTCCTCTCCCCCTGAGGCAAATCAAATACAACTTCATAGTTAACTGCCTGTGATGAGAGGGTGACCCCTATTGATTTTGAGGTCAGTAGGTCAAAGGTCAAGGTCACCAGGGCCTGATAATGAAAAACCTTGTCTGCACCATAACTCCTCTCCCACTGAAGCAAATCTCATGAAACTTCATAGGTGAACTGCCTGTAGTGAGAGGATGACCCTGTTGGTTTTGAGGACAGTAGGTCAGAGGTCACCAGCATCCGATAATGAAAAACCTTGTCTGCTCCATAACTCCTCTTCCCCTGAAACAAAGCTCATGAAACTTCATAGTTGAACTGCCTGTTGTGAGAGGCGACCCCTATTGATTTTGAGGTCAGTAGGTCAAAGGTGAAGTTCACTGGCATCCGATAATGAAAAAACTTATCCGCTCCATAACTCCATTCCCCCAGAAGCAAATATCATGAAACTTCATAGGTAAACTGCCTGTGGTGAGGGGATGACCCCTATTGATTTTGAGGTAAATAGGTCAAAGGTCAAGGTCACTGGGACCCGATAATGAAAAATCTTGTCCTCTCCATAACTCCTCTCCCTCTGAAGCGAATTTGCCTGTGATGAAAAGATGGCCCCTATTGGTTTTGAGGTCAGTATGATCATGAAAATTCCATTCCACTCAATTTTTACTCAAACGGTAGGGTGGGGAATTGGGGTAACTGGTAGTGGGGTATATTTGTCACCCTTAAAAGTCGACAGCTCTAGTTTGTTCTAATTTTTCTGATTTTACCAATTTTCACCAACCCATATCACACCTTTATGGTAATAATTTCACATCAAATATTATGTCATGCAACTATTTGGCCTTTGATCTTTCCATAAAGATTACATTTAGCCAGTTATGTTTAGAAATGTTGAAGAAGAAGAACATCAAATATTAGAACCATGTTAAATACACATATCCAACACGAAAGATGGTGCTACTATTTGATGTTCAAAAACAACAACAAAATGGTTGTTGCCTAATGAAGAAAGCGAGCTTGTTTCTAAACCAGCGAAACAGGTTCTTTATCACCAAGAACCAATAAAGAAAATGTATTGGCTAGAAAAGAAATTTTATACACTTTCTATCAGGATATGGATTTTAAAAATTGGTAAACTGTTCTTCAAATTATTATTAAAATGTAACACTACCGTTCGTTGTTTGTAGAGCTGATATGCATAACATGCTCGATAAGACGTAAATCGACAGACACAGGTAGAGACGACAACCATATTTTGGAATACAGCCTTGTTTCAAGACCATATATATAATGACCCTGGTCATGAATAGAAATCAAAGTTTACCTGGTTGATCATTTTAGAAAACAATAAGAATATGAGATTGTGTTGCAGCACCTGTCAAACAATAGAATCTATCCCCGCTATACTTAGGTTCTAAAAACTTTATTATAAGTATACAATGTATTTTGCAGAAAATGACAGACAAATGTTTCCAGAAATGTATTCCAAAACCTGGCAGCTCCCTGGACAATTACCAACAGGTTTGTACGAGTGTTTGTCATATTTAACTATAAATCAGATAGCTAAAGTGCACATTTTACAATTAGTCATTGTTGTTATGTAATTGTCCAGACTATTTATGCAAATATATATATATAAAAAGAAATCATGCCTATTTTAAGGGGATAGTAGGCAATTTGGATATCATTTTTTGACCAAGACTATTTGATTGACTAAACGTTTAAACTTTTAAAAGGCATCAGACCCAGTTTGGTGCAGTTTTAGGAATCGGACCCAATTTAATGCAGTTTTAGGCATCATAGCCAATACAGTGTAATTTTAGGCATAAGGCCCAATTAAGTGCAGTTTTAGACATCAGTCCCCATTTAGTGCTGTTTTATGTATAAGGCACAATTTAATACATATTTAGGCATAATGCCCAAGTTTAGGCATAATGCCCTATTTAGTGCAATTTTAGGCATACATCCCAAATGAAGTGCAATTTTAGGAATAATGGCCAATTTAGTGCAATTTTAGGCATAAAGTCCAAATGAAGTGCAATTTTAGGAATAATGGCCAATTTAGTGCAATTTTAGGCATAAAGCCCAAATGAAGTGCAATTGTAGGCATCGGACCCAATTAATACAATTTTAGGCATAAAGCCCAATCTTGTTGTAATGCCCAATTTAGTGCAATTTTAGGCATAATGCTCAATTTAATGAAATTGTAAGCATAAGGTCCAATCTAGTGCAATTTTAAGTTAAGGCCAAATTTAGGCATAATGCCCAATTTAGTGCAATTTTAGGCAATGTTAGGCATTATGCCCAAATGAAGTGCAATTGTAGGCATCAGACCCATTTTAGTACAGTTTTAGGCATAAAGCCCAATCTAGTCATAAAACCCAATTTAGTGCAATTTTAGGCATAATGCTCAATTTAGTGCAATGTAGGCATTAAATACCCAATTTAGTACTCTTTTAGGCGTAAGGCCCAATTTAGTGCAATTTTAGGAATACTGCACAATTTAGTGCAATTTTAGGAATAATATTCATTTAAGTGCAATTGACCAGCTAAATGAAAAGCTCTTGAAGATGTTTGATTTTCCATTTTGATTGACACCAACATGTTGGATATGTCTACACATTGTCACATCACCAGTCGGTGTCATGGTTTCAGTTCAAAAGTCATCCATTGTCATGTCTTTGCCAAACTTACCAACACTTACATGTGTTTCGTGCGATCTGGAATAAGCCCCAAAAAGACAATGCACATGCCCGAGTGTGCACCCATCAAGTTTTGCTCTTCTGTGTTGAATGTTGGTCCCTAAAGTCAGACATTGTATGAATATAAAGAAAAATGAAAATGGTATTTATTTCAAAATCTTAAAATCTCGCTCTTTTAGATCATGAATTGTTGACAGGTAATGTAACTGAATGTGTTCTTTCAGAAATGCCTAGCGTTGTGTATGGACAGATATGCAGACACAGAGAAGTTAGTATCGCAGACACTGGTGTCTAGGTTACAACAAGAATCTCAGTGATCTATAGACTATTTAGGATATTTATGTAATTTGGAAATGTGTTTGCTAGGAATAAATGTAACGGAATAGAAGTTTGTATGAAATAATGTTTTAAAAGGAAAAATAAAGAGGAAAGAATGAGCCTTAAACAAGAATTTGTGAATAAGATATCATTTTAAAAGGAAAAATAAAGAGGGCAGTATGAGCCTGAAACAAGAAGAATGTGGGAACACTCAGCAAATCAACTTGGAGTGATATTTACATAGAAATCAAAGATGATACGCTGAGATGAACCTCCTCCCCATATACATAATGTGAAGTGATTAGATTTGCAATAGTTGGATACCGGTAGTTGTCGTAAAGTTTTGTCCACTGGTATGGCTACCCTTTAACACTGACAAATAAAACTTGCATGATTTTATATTGTTTAACACATTTTCGAAATGTGTTTAAAAATATTTAAGCAATGGCAAGGAGTTGTAAGCAGTGATAAGGAGTTGTAAGCAGTGATAAGGAGTTGTAAGCAATGGCAAGGAGTTGAACAATCAGAAAGGTGATACAGAAGAATGATTTACTGTCCAGTATTGTTACTGCTTAGAAGGCTAGGCTAGTTTGGCCCTTAGGCTTTTAATTAGAAGCCAACATTTTTAAAATTGTGAAAATAGAACCCTAAACAAATTTAACAAAATGAAAAATACTAATTTTAAAGATGATTTTTGAAGGTTTAGTTTGGCTACTGCTTCCGTTTACATAGGGCTATGTGGGAACATGATCTAATGGACATGCTGTGTTGGCCCTGCCATATATACAAATCACTTGCATGCCATGTATGATACATAGGTGTTGCTGGCAACCAGTCATTAGGGAAGTAGACACAGATGTGCAGTTTAACATCGTCCATTTATTCAGCCTTCTTCCATCACAGGGAAAATGTACAAGTATTCGCATCAGTATGATCAAAAAATGGTAATTGGTAAAGAGATATTTTTTTTAACTTTTACTTTTTTGGTATTTAATAAAAGTTATTTGAATATTAAATAATTATTATTCAGATGATATAACAACCATTGAAATAAAATGAAGAAATATGTACAATGATTGATGACTGTTGATTTTTATAGAGACACTAGCAATATGCCTACAAATAGTCATAGTGACATCCTGTATGTCCGTCCTAACATTTGTTAGTCTAAAAATGTTAACATTAAGGTTCTAGGCCCATTCTCCATATTTTATCTAGATGTAAATGGAGGATGAGCCTGGCATGTTCATCCCTGTTTGGCGCCATATAACCTTTCTTGTGTTGGTGCGCCGTAAAACCCCAATTCAATTCAATTAATTTTAAAGTTTTTAGCTATCCGTAGCCAAAGGCTGAAAGTGAGCTATTGGGCAAAATAAAATTATACCTGTGTTTACTGTAACATTGCTGAAAAAAATAGGGTAGGTAGGTAAGCATTTTATTTTATTTTTTTATTTTATTTTTTGGCAAAGTTAGAATGGTGTCAATGAGCTTTGATGAATGGGAAAATGTGGTATTTTAAAAACTACAATAGATAACAATATGAAATTGTATATTTTTTATTGTTTCCCAAAAGGCCTGATAACAACTGGCTCTTTTCCCAAACACTTGCAATTATTACAAAGGGGTAAAACAGTTTTAAATGTTTTCTGCAAGTCCAAAAGAGGGTCAGCCCCAACAGCAATGAGTACATGAGTCGGCTGGGATCAGTCCAGCTCCATACAGTGTGATCTCCAGTGGGGCCTGACATGTTATGAGTGACTTGACTTCCATGCTATTCCTGAAAATATGACCGTCGGGAAGGATGGGGGACCCACAGGTGTAAATTCTGTGGTTGACATAACCAAGAGCAGTTCCCAGACAGCTGAAAAAATATTCAAAGTTATAATGTCAAATTTTAATTGACCATTTGAATAGTTTTGTAAAAGTGTTGTCTTACATGTATATTACTTCTCTAACATATTAATGTCTCATGTTAGTTATTATGAGCTTATATTGAGGTTGAGTTCAGAAAATTATTATGGAACGGCATACTTCTTCAAGAAGTTATAATGCAGTAGTAGTTAGTGCTGAGAAGCAAGCAAACATATGCACATTAATATTTCTATTTTAGAAGCAAACTTAGACAGATGGCCTGGTACCGACCTGTTTATGGTACTTGTCAAACAATTCAACAATCGATTCTTTATGGAGAGTGCACGCCATAACATTGAGCGCTTCCATGTGCTGACATTTTTTGAAACAGTACAGCCATAACAGCTGTCAAAACCTTACCACGAAATTGAAAATTGCACCGTGATCGCATGAACATTATTATTTTTTCAATATTTTTTTTATTTTTATTTTCAATAAAATAAAAAGGAGTCGGGGTGCTTTTAGTGTCGGTCGGGTTTCAGTAAACTCAGGTATAATTTTATTTAGCCTTGTGACCTCTCTTTGTCTCTCTGTCTTCCAATTTTTAGCTCTACTGGCCAAAGGCCAGGAGGGCTTATGCAATCACTTTTCGTCCGTCGTCTGTTAGCAATTTTATAAAATCGACATCTTCTCTGAAACCGCTTGAAGGATTTTGATGAAACTTCATCCCAATATTACTTGGGAGAGCCCCTCTCAGATTTGTGTTTTTCGGCCGCCAGTCATCCAAGATGGCCGCCATGGCTAAAACTAGGTCAAATTTAAGGAAATTTCAAACGACATCTCCTCGGAAACCACTTATTCCATTCTACTGAAATATCATTATACATGTTCCTTGGATTGGCCTCTATCAAGTTTGTGTTTTTCGTTATCGTCGAGTAATCAAAATGGCCGCTATGGCGACTCAAAGTTTACATAAGAGTTATATAGGAAAAGGTTAAAAATGACATCTTCTCTGACACCACTTGAAGGATTTGGATGAAACTTAATCACAATGATATTTGGGATAGTCCCTCTTAGATTTGTGTTTTTCGCGGCCGCCAGTCATCCAAGATGGCCACCATGGCTAAAACTAGGTCAAATTTAAGGAAATTTCAAACGACATCTCCGAAGAAACCTTTTTATTCCATTCTTGTGAAATATCATATACATGTTCCTTGGGTTAGCCCCTATCAAGTTTTTGTTTTTCGTTGCGTCAAATAATCAAAATGACCGCCACGGCGACCCAAAGTTTACATAAGAGTTATATAGGAAAAGGTTAAAAATTACATCTTCTCTGAAACCGCCTGAAAGATTTTGATGAAACTTAAGCACAATGATATTTGGGATAGTCCCTCTCAGATTTATGTTTTTCACGGCCGCCAGTCATCCAAGATGGCCACCATAGCTAAAACTAGGTCAAATTTAAGTAAATTTCGAACGACATCTCCGAAACCACTGATTCCATTCTTGTGAAATATCATATACATGTTCCTTGGGCCAGCCTCTATCAAATTTTTGTTTTTCGTTATCGTCAAATAATCAAAATGGCTGCCACGGCGACCCAAAGTTTACATAGAGTTATATAGGAATAGGTTAAAAATTACATCTTCTCTGAAACTGCCTGAAAGATTTTGATGAAACTTAACCACAATGATATTTGGGATAGTCCCTCTCAGATTTGTGTTTTTCGTGGCCGCCAGTCATCTAAGATGGCCGCCATGGCTAAAATAAGGTCAAATTTAAGTAAATTCCAAACATTTGTGAATTCCAAATCTCCTCCGAAACCACTGATTCCATTCTACTGAAATATCGTATACATGATCCTTGGGTTGGCCTCTATTAAATTTGTGTTTTTTCGTTATCGTCGAATAATCAGAATGGCCGCCACGGCGACCCAAAACTTACATGAGTTATATAGGGAAAGTTTAAAAATGACATCTTTTCTAAAACCGCATGAAGGATTTTGATGAAACTTAGTCACAATGATATTTGGGATAGTCCCTCTCATATTTGTGTTTTTCACGGTCGCCAGTCATCCACGATGGTCGCCTATTTTTCTGAAAGCCCATTATGTGTAGAGCATTCTGGAACATGTACGTGTACCAACTGGTGACTTGGACTTTACCACGTTACCCGCATTTCGAACATGGTACATACTATATATATACTATATATAGAGCTATATACAGTATACGTTATAAATAGAGAAATAGCGTTGAGCGACCCTCTGCATACTGCCACTGGGCCGACCCACAGATTTTGCGACACAACGGGACCGGTGGCCAGCTGTCGTCAAAAGTCCCCAGTACATGTGGCACTCAGTCGGTAGTCCATATTAGAGGAAAGGCTACCCGAGTAAAGGATATAGCGTTGAACGTCCTTCGGCTAACGGCCGCTGGGCCGACTTACAGATTGGGTGACACAACGGGACAAGTGGGCAGCCATCGGCAAAGGTCCCAGCTAGGCTGTATCAGGGGGATGCTACCCGAGTTCGGGTCTCGAACCTCACCTATTTAGTTATATATGTATAGAGGGAAATAGCGTTGAGCGACCCGATGGCCGCTGGACCGATCCACATATTTTGTGACACAACGGGACTGGTGGCCAACCGTCGGCAAAGGTCCCCGCTATGCATGGTACTCCCTCCCTAGGCCTTATCAGGGTGAGGGCTACCCGAGTTTGAGTCTCGAACATGGCACATAAAGCTATATACAGTTAAATAGGGAAATAGCCTTGAACGAAAACCATACCCTACAAATTCCCCCTGTGGGGTGGTGGTCTACAGCCAGCTCAAGAACTATTGGGTTAGCCTCTATCAAGTTTGTGTTTTTCGTTATCGTCGAATAATCAAAATTGCCGCAACAGCGACCCAAAGTTTACATAGAGTTATATAGGAAAACGTTAAAAATGACATCTTCTCTGAAACTGCTTGAAGGATTTTGATGAAACTTAATCTAAATGATCTTTGGGTTAGTCACCCTCAGATTTGTGTTTTTTTGCGGCTGCCAGTCATCCAAGATGTCCACCATGTCTAAAACTATGTCAAATTTAAGGAAAATTTAAACAACACGTCCTCCGAAAACCCTTATTCCATTCTTGTAAAATATCATAAACATGTTCCTTGGGTTGGCGTCTATCAAGTTTGTGTTTTTCGTTATTGTCGAATAATCAAAATGGCCGCCACGACGACCCAAAATTGAATAGAGTTATATAGGAAAAGGCTAAACTTTACATCTTCTCTGAAACCTCTTGAAGGATTTTGTTGAAACTTCATCACAATGATCTTTGGGATAGTGCGCCTCAGATTTTTGTTTTTCGCAGCCGCCAGTTGTCCAAGATGGCCACCATGGCTAAAACAAAGTAAAATTTAAGGAAATTTCAAACGACATCTCCGACGAAACCACTTAATCCATTCTAGTGAAATATCATATACATGTTCCTTGAGTTGGCCTCCATCAATTTTTGTTTTTTCGTTATCATCGAATAATCAAAATGGTTGCCATGTTGACCCAAGGTTTACATAGAGTTATATAGGAAAAGGTTAAATATGAAATTACTCTGAAACCTTTTGAAGGATTTTATTGAAACATTATCACAATGGTTGGCGTCTATTAAGTTTGTGTTTTTTGTTTTCTTGCAATAATCAAAATGGCCACCGTAGTGACCCAGAGTTTATCTAGGAAAGGCTAAATATGACATCTTTACACAGTAGAGCGTCTACAGGCCCTCTTGGGCCTCTTGTTTGTCTTAAACTTCTCCTTGGAAACTGCTTGACCGATTTTGGCCAAACTAAACATGGATGATCCTGATATCCATGGCTGTTAAGTTTTTAGCTTATCTGTTTTGAAACGGTAATAGTTATTATCACCAACCTTGCATCGTCATCACTGTCTGTGATTGGTTAAAATAAAGAGAGGAAATGAATTCATAAAGTTAAAGACTTGTTTCCAGCCTATAGAACGAAGACATATAATGAATAGAATGTTGTTCAGTCGCTTATCTACTCATGTATTGTTTAGAGACGCCCATAGAGAGAGGGTAAGGATACATAGGAATCTGCGAACCTGCCCCGCTCTTACTTGACGAATATATTCTTATGGTACTTTAACGTCCGCAGAATATAGACTTTAATACATGGGACCGTCCCAAGAACACACCGACGAAACTCAGTGGCACCGGTGAGGCTTGCAACTGGGTCATCCCGATTTCAATTCCACTGTTCACTGGGCCTTGCCAACACCTAAGCGGGAGAGTATTTCTGGAGTATGTCAGTAGGTCAGATGTAGAATTAAATTGGATTTTGTAGTCGCACCAACATCTAAGGTCATAGGGTGACTTTTCCAGCTTCCATTGGCGGAGTAAGAACCCCGGTGCCCCTTCGCGCAATTTTTGTGCACATGTGGGCAACTGAGTAGAACCACCGACATTCCGCAAGCCAGCTTGATAGCTTCCTCACATAAAAAAAATAGGCTCATGATGGATCGAACCCACAGTGTTGAGGGGCAAGTGATTTCAAGTCAAGAGACTCCAACCACTCGGCTACGGACGCCCCGTGAAATTTCGAGGTGACCATGAACCCATAATGAAAAACCTGATCTGCACAGTCACTGTAATCCTTTCACCAAATTCCACAGGATGACCCCTGTGCATATCAATACGTCTTAAAGGGGTTGATGCACTATTTTCAAACAATGATTTTTTCAAAGGGCTCTGAAAAACTTGAAAAAAGCTGAAAGAATTATCAAAATGCCATGAAAAATAAAGGGACCTATTTTTTAAAAATTGCAAAGAAACACAAATGGAGACGACCAGTACAAATATAGTGAAAATGCGCGATGACGTCATCGTTCCAAGATGGCCGCCTCCATTTCCAATAGGTCTTATCTCCTTTATTTTTCATGACATTTTGATTATTCTTTCAGCTTTTTTCAAGTTTATCAGAGCCCTTTTAAATAAATCGTGTTTGAAAATAGTGCATCAACCTCTTTAAGTTCAACGATCATGATCGGATCATGACAACCTTGTCTGCGTAGTAACTCTTTAACCTATGTAACCACGTTTATAAAACTGTACGGGTTGACTGTCGACTGTGATAATCCATATTTATTTTGGTGTATGTAGGTCAAAGCTCAAGGTCACCATGACCCGATCATGAAAAACCTTGTTCGAACAATTATGGATCCATAATTGCTTCTGTGGGGCCCTCGTGGTCACCTAGTTGACGCAGTCCAGCGTAGAAAACATTTTGATGAGAAATACACATCAATACCAAAAAGGTCACCATGCCTGAGGAATGGAATTATTGTGTTCTACGTATTAGTTAGTGTTTGCCCTACTTTTTCCTCGCGCTTCTAGGAAACCACGCGTCTTAACACGTTCGCGCCAAAACAAGCGCGTGCCATTTAGTAAGCGATTACTTAATGATTAATTGATTATGTTATTATGTCTAATGAGTTGTTTAAACTGATTGAAAAGTTTATAGTTCATGGTTTTTAGCTCTACTGGCCGAAGGCCAGCAGAGCTTATGGGATGGCGAGTTGTCCGTCGTCCGTCGGTCGTCCGTCCGTCCGTCTGTTAACTTTTGCCTTGTGAACACTATAGCCTTCATTTTTAATCGAATCTTTACGAAACTCTGCCAGTGTCTTTATATTAATGAAAGCTCGGACAAGTTTGAAAACCAGCCGGATCGGATAAATTTCACCGGAGTTGTGGCCCTTGTTTTGCTGAAAAAGGCCATATTAAGCCTGTGAACACTCTAGCACCTTCACTTATTATTTGATCTTTACCAAACTTGCACAGATTGTTAATATCAATGAAAGCTCGAACAAGTTCGAAAACCAGCCAAATCGGATCAGTAACACCGGAGTTATGGCCCTTGATTTTTCTGAAAATTGCCATTTTCTGCGTTGTGAACGCTCTAACACCTTCATTTATTATTTGATCGTTACCAAACTTGCACAGATTGTTAATACCAATGATAGATTGGACAAGTTCAAAAATCAACTAAATTGGGTCAGTAACACCAGGGTTATGGCCTTTCTTTTTTCTGAAAAATGCCATTTTCTGCCTTGTGAACACTCTAGCACATTCATTTATTATTTGATCTTTACCAAACTTGCATAGATTGTTAATATCAATGAAAACTCAAACAAGTTCGAAAACCAGCTAAATCGGATCAGAAACACCGGAGTTATGGCCCTTGTTTTTTCTGAAAAATGCTATTTTCTGCCTTGTGAACACTCTAGGGCCTTCAATATTAATCAGACCTTTACGTAACTTTGCCAGTGTCTTTATATCAATGAAAGCTCGGACAAGTTCAAAAACCGGCAAGATCGAAATAATTTCACCGGAGTTATTGCCCTTGTTTTGCTGAAAAATGCCATATTAAGCCTTGTGAACACTCTAGCTCCTTCGTTTATTATTTGCTCTTTACCAAACTTGCACAGCTTGTTAATATCAATGAAAGCTCAGTCAAGTTCGAAAACCAGCTAGATCGGACCATCAACAGCG
This sequence comes from Cyrtodaria siliqua, assembly GCA_037043455.1. NCBI lineage: Eukaryota > Metazoa > Mollusca > Bivalvia > Adapedonta > Hiatellidae > Cyrtodaria > Cyrtodaria siliqua. Next base: position 193,081 of record JAWPHD010002476.1, read on the forward strand.
GGGTTATTGCCCTTGATTTAGTTAAAATGGCTATATTTTACCTCATTAAGATGATAGGACCTTCATCTTTCGTCCAATCTTTACCAAACTTTACCAGATTGTTTATATAAATGAGAGCTAAAACAAGTTTGAAAACTAGCTGGATCGGACTATTAACAGCGGAGTTATGGCCCATGATTTAGTTAAAAATGCTATGTTTTGCCTCGTTAAGACGATAGGGCCTTTATCTTTCATTCAATCTTTACCAAACTTTACCAGATTGTTTATATAAATGAAAGCTCGGACATTTTGAAGATCAGCCAGATCGGACCAGTAACAGTGGAGTTATGGCCCTTGATTTAGTTCAAAATGCTATATTTTGCCTCGTTAATTCGATAGGGCCTTCATCTTTCATCTGATCTTTACAAAACTTTACCTGATTGTTTATATCAATGACAGCTCAGACAGTTTCGAAAACCAGTCAGATCGGACCAGTAACAGATGAGTTATGGCCCTTGATTTAGTTAAAAATGCTATATTTTGCCTCGTGAATTCGATAGGGCCTACATCTTTCATCTGATCTTTACAAAACTTTACCTGATTGTTTATATCAATGACAGCTCAGACAGTTTCGAAAACCAGTCAGATCGGACCAGTAACAGATGAGTTATGACCCTTGATTTAGTTAAAAATGCTATATTTTGCCACGTTAAGACGATAGGGCCTTCATGCAATCATTATGAAACTTTACTAGATTGTTAATATCAATGACAGCTCGGTCAAGTTCGAAAACCAGCCAGATCGGACCAGTAACAGTGGAGTTATGGCCCTTGATTTAGTTAAAAATCCTATATTTTGCCTCGTTAAGACCTTCATCTTTCATCCGATCTTTAAGAAACTACCAGATTGTTAATATCAATGAAAGCTTGGACAAGTTCGAAAAACATCCAGATTGGACCATTTACACCGGAGTCATGGCCCTTGATTTTCTGAAATATGCTATATCTTGGCCTCATTAAGACGAAAGGGCCTTCATTTGGCCGGATTTCATTGAAACTTTGCAGGGATGATCAGTACCAAGCCTAGTTGTATATAGTCACCGTGTACCAGTTGAATAATTTTGGCGGAGTTTTAGCCCTTTAAAGGTTTTAATACACAAACTTTGTTCCGACTAGTTCTCTTGAACCCCTGGCCAGATTAAACGAAACTTTTTAGGGATGATCAATTCTATGTCTAGTTGTGCAAATCATCGCCGTGTTCTGGTTGAATGATTTTTGGTGGAGTTATGGCCCTTTAAAGGTTTTAATACACAAACTTTGTTCTGATCTACTGCTCCTGAACGCCTCGCCAGATTTCAATGAAACATTGCAGGGATGATCAGCACCAAGCCTAGTTGTGCATGTCATCGTCACGTTCCGGTTTACAGATATTTGGCAGAGTTATGGCCCTTTAAAGGATTTTGATACCACAATTTTTTTGGGCTAGTTCTCCTGAACCCCTGGCTGGATACAGACGAAACTTGACAAGGATGATCAGTATCAAGCCTAGTTGTGCATATCATCACCATATTTCGGTTGAATGATTTTTGGCAGAGCTGTGACCCTTTAAATGTTTTAATACACAAACTTTCAGCGAATCTTGGCGAGAATGATCAGTACTAAGCCTAGTTGCACCTATCATTGCCATGTTCTGGTTGAATGATTTTTGAAAGACTTTAATAATGGCCCCTTATATATCAACTTTATCTTGAGCCAGTAGAGCGTCCACAGGCCCTCTTGGGCCTCTTGTTATTCTTTTTCATCATATTCACCTATACAGGTCAGTCTTAAAATTAAAAATGTTGAAGCAGTTAGCGATGATAGTAATATAAAGTATAAAAATAAAATACGTTGGGATGACAATAAGAAAACTCAATCTAAGGATAAATTAATTGTTGATTCGGGTAAATTTGAGGAAATTGTCGATAACATCATTACCGAAAATATTAATTTTAATGAAGGTGTTGATACATTTGCTAACACCCTGTACAAATGTTCATATTCTATATTCGGGGTGACATATAATAATACAAATACTAATTTAAAGTCCATAATCCGTGGTTCACGAAGGATTGTAATATTGCACGTGCGGAACTAAGACAGGCGAACAAAGCGTATCGTAAAAATAGGTCATTTAATACCCGTATTGTACTTTCCGGTAAGCGGCGTCATTAGCGAAAGATTAAAAATTCGGCTAGATACAAATATACTGTTAATCAAAAAAATGTATTGCACAATCTATCGCGAAGTAATCCAAAAAAGTTTTGGGATGAAATTAGGCGATAAAGTGGAATAAGAAGCAATCTAGTTGAAATTTGAGTGCTGACTTTTAACTCATTTTAAAAATTCATTTTCTGCAGAAGATATGTGTAGTAACGGAGATGTTATTAATATATTGTCGGCTACATATCAGATTTTACGTAATGTCGAACAATTAGACAGTTTATTTACTTTAGACTATGTTTACAAGGCTATATTATCCCTTAAAAGACAAAAGAGTGCTGGATTTGATTTATTACTTCCGGAAATGTTTATTGATGGGATCAACATATTATCACCTATGCTATATAAATTATTTAATTACATGTTTGAAAAGGGTATATACCCAGATTCTTGGACAAATGGTATCATTGTACCAGTGCCAAAACGGGGTAATTTAAACGATGCAAATAACTATCGAGGTATAACTTTGACTAGCATATTTTCTAAAATATTTTCTAATTTACTTGATGTACGGTTAAGAAAATGGGCTAATGAAAATAATATTTTATCTGACTCCCAATTTGGCTTCAGAAATAAGAAAAGCACGATTGATTGTTGTTTTGTTTTACAAAGTTTAATAAATAGAATAATTAAACGGGAAAAGAAAAAACTATACTGCTTTTTCATCGACTTCCGTAAAGCCTTTGATATTGTGTATAGAGATGGAATATGGTTAAAATTAATTAATTATGGTGTTTCTACCAAAATGGTGACTATGTTGAGAGCAATGTATGCTAGTGTTAAATCTTGTGTGAAGGTTAATGGGTCATTAAGTAACTTTTTTGATAGCTACATGGGCGTGAAACAAGGTGAATCATTGTCTCCCTTGTTGTTTATTTTATTTATAAATGATATGAATGAATCATTAAGTAACGGAACATTTGATAGTGTTACAATAGATGAATTACAATTATTAGCTCTACTGATCAGAGATCAGCAGAGCTTATGCCGTGGTGCGGCGTCCGTCGTCCGTCCGTCCGTCTGTCCGTCTGTCCGTCTGTCTGTCCGTAAACTTTTATTTGTAGCGACTTCACAGCTGAAACTACTGGATGGATATTCATGAAACTTTACAGAAATGTTGCCCATAAAGTCTAGTTGATCCTAGCAAAAATTCATGTTGATGTGAAATCCAAGATGGCCGCCAAAGCTAAAAATAGAGTTTTAAAATACAAGTTTGTAGCGACTTCTTCTTGAAAACTATAAGTGATATTGATATGGGACTTTTTCTAAAATGATCAGCATGACATGATGTTGATCCTAGTCAAAAATCGTTTTGATTCAACGTTAAACATGGCTGCCAGCGGCCATCTTTGTTTACATAGAGTTATATAGTAAAAACTTGTAGCGACTACTTCTCTGAAACTACTTGGCGGATTGTCATGAAACTTTACAGGAATGTTGCTCTTGATGTCTAATTGATCCTAGAAAAATTTCAGGTCGGCCGGAAATTCAAGATGGCCGTCACAGCTAAAAATAGATTTTTAAAAAATAAGTTTGTAGCGACTACTTCTTGAAAACTATAAGTGATATTGATATGGGACTTTTTCTAAAATGATCAGCATTACATGATGTTGATCCTAGTCAAAAATCGTTTTGATTCAACGTTAAACATGGCTGCCAGCGGCCATCTTTGTTTACATAGAGTTATATAGTAAAAACTTGTAGCGACTACTCCTCTGAAACTACTTGGCGGATATTGTCATGAAACTTTACAGGAATGTTGCTCTTGATGTCTAGTTGATCCTAGAAAAATTTCAGGTCGGCCGGAAATTCAAGATGGCCGCCACAGCTAAAAATAGATTTAAAATAAATAAATTTGTAGCGACTACTTCTTCAAAACAATAAGAGATATTGATATGGGACTTTTTCTAAAATGATCAGTATGACATGATGTTGGTCCTTGTCGAAAATCGTTTTGATTTGACCTTAAACATGGCTGCTTTGTTTACATAGAGTTATATAATGAAAACTTGTAGCGACTACTTCTTTGAAACTACCTGACGGATTTTCATGAAACTTTACAGGAATGTTGCTCTTAATGTCTTATTGATCTTAGCAAAATTTCAGGTCGGCCTGAAATTCAAAATGGCCGCCACGGTTAAAAATAGATTTTCAAAAAACAAGTCTGTAGCGACTACTTCCTGAAATCAAAATCAATCAGTAGAGCTTCAAGGTCATTGACCTCTTGTATTTATTATTGTTTGCTGATGATACCGTTCTGTTTTCTTATTCAAAGGAAGGACTGCAATCTTTACTTGACCAATTATGTATTTATTGTAAAAAATGGGGAATAATAGTTAACACTGATAAAACCGTTGCCATGATTTTTAAAACTGGTATAAGAATTGAAAATGTTGATATATTTTATGACGGTAATAAGATAAATAATGTTAATTTACATATTTAGGAGTCACATTATCCGCTAATGGTTCGTTTTAGCAAGCACAAAAAACGTTAGCACAACAAGCAATGAAAGCGCTATTTTCACTAAATTCTTTGTTTAATATTGTCCCTCTTGAAATATCGGAAAAAAATAAAATTGTTTGATACAATGGTTGCTCCTATATTAAACTATGGTTCCGAAATATGGGGATTTCATAATGCTCCTGATATTGAACGCGTTCATGTTAAATTTTTAAAACAAATATGAGTAAGAAGTCAAACTTCTAATAATGCCGTACATGGCGAATTAGGTAGATTGCCGTTTGCTGTCATGAGACGGATTAGAATAATAAAATATTGGTTTAAAGTGATGAAAAATCCTGATAGTTTAATGAGTAAAGTTTTTAATAATGATACAGATGTAAATGGTAACATACTGAATAAAAGTTCGTGGTCATATAAGTAATGTCTATGTTAAACAGTCTAGGATTTAATTATCTATGGAATAATACCAATGTAACAAATATCCAAATTGAAAGAGTTATTGAACGAATAATTGATCAGTCTCTACAATCATGGTATTCACAAGTAGATGCATCGCCTAAACTTGAAAGTTATAAAATGTTTAAATCAGTATACGAAAATATATATGTTCAGTTAGTAATGTTAATCATAGAAAAGCACTAACACGTCTAAGATGCTCTGCACACAAATTAGCTATAGAAGAAGGTAGATTTCGTAATATAGATCGTTATTTAAGAGTGTGTGTCCATTGTAATATGAATGTTGTTGAAAAGAAGTATGATTTTCTAATGATTTGTCCAAAATATAGAAACTAACGTAAAGAATGTTTGCCTAAATATTATTGCTCCTTTCCAACAAAACAAAAATTCATTTCTCTTATGAAATCTGATCAATCGGGTTTGTTAAAAAGTTTAGCTAAGTATGTGTTTTTAGCAAATGAATTAAGAAATAAAGTTGATTAATACAAAATAATGAATAAACCTGAAAATATATTTACTATATAAGTTGAGGTTGAACTATTTTACATAAAAACTACTTGTTTGATTTCATATTGCATTGTATGTCTATAATGTATAAATATTACATTTAATTAATTTGCCTTAATTGAATATTGAATATTGAAAATTGTTAATAACATTTAACTAATAACTATAAATTCTTTTTTTGATGTAGTGTAAAGAGTGAATGTATATATGTATTATGTTTCTTCTCTGTATGTTTTTTAACCCGCCTAGTTCAAGGCAATAAACATGTATATATGTTATGCCAATAAACTATTTGATTAAATGTTTAAAATTCGTGATCGTTAGAAATTTACATGAATAAGTTCGCCATTTTTTTAAAATTCCTCACCGTCTGATTGGAGGAAAAAGTAGGGCAAACACTAAATTGTTAAAATTTCACTTCTTAACCTCTAACTGACTTAGTGTTTGCCCTGCTTTTTCCAGCGCTTCTACGAAACCATGCCTCTTAACACGTTCACGTTTCTACTAAATCCGCCACCTTGTGTCCAAACAAGCGCGTGCCATTTAGTAAGCGATTACTTAATGATTAAATGGTTAAAATTGGTGATCGTTAGAAATTTACATGAATAAGTGTTTTTTTAAAATTCCTCACCGTCTGATTGGAGGAAAAAGTAGGGCAAACACGAACGTTACGTTAAATTGAACTCATTGCCTAAGAACGTATTAAGTTGAATTCGTCAGACACGTATTAGTTAGAGGCTATGAAGTGAAATCTTAACAATTAAGAAACCCTAAGGGAAGGAGCGCAGCGACTGACCGGGGTTTCTTAATTGTTAAAATTTCACTTGTAACCGGAGGCCCCGGGTTCAATCATCCGTGGTGCCACTGAGTTCCGTCGGTGTGTTCTTGGGCAAGACACTTTTCCTTAGCCTCGTCCGTCGGATGGGGACGTAAACCGGGCGGTCCCGTGTATCGGTCTATCAACCGAGCACGTTAAAGAACCATAGGAATCTATTCGATAATGAGAGTAGGGCAGGTTCCCGGATTCCTATGTATCCTTCCCCTCTCTCTGGGGCGGCTCTAAATAACCTGTACTGTGTTGATGAGCCGTTAAACAACATTCAATTCAATTCACTTCTTAGCCTCTAACTGACTCAGTGTTTGCCCTATTTTCCCCCCGCGCTTCTACGAAACCACGCGTCTTAACACGTTCGCGCCAAAACAAACGCGTGCCATTTAGTAAGCGATTACTTAATGATTAAATGGTTAAAATTGGTGATCGTTAGAAATTTACATGAATAAGTTCGCCATTTTTTTAAAATTCCTCACCGTTTGATTGGAGGAAAAAGTAGGGCAAACACTAATATTCAATACAGTTTGTGTCGAGCCCGTTTACGTATCTCGACTTAACGATCAACATGCCGCCCGGGTGTATGTGTGTCAATTCGTTTGATAGTCTGTGCGTCCGACTTTCATCTGTTTATATCTTCTTCTTTACTTCCTGGATTTTCACCAAACCTTACCACATTATATGCTTGTTAGGAATCTAAAATCACGTGCACAATTTCGGGTCGCTGTGACCTACTTTGGACGAAATATTGAATTGAATTGAATTGGGGTTTTAAGGCGCACCAACACATGAAAGGTTATATGGCGCCTAACAGGAATGAACATTGCCGGCTCATCCCCCATGTACATCGAGATAGAATAGGGAGAACATTCTCATCTGCAGAGTTGCTGCAAATTCTACTGTAGACATTTTATTTACGCTGTAGCCACGTTTATTGTTTTTCTGCTACTGCTCTAGTGTCTGTGATTTGAGCGAGATGGCACCTGAAACAATGCAGGGGTCATGATCAAGACCTTTAATGATCATGAACAAAAAATGATAAAATGAATAGTAATTTGGGAGTGGGGGTTTACCCCTCTGCCTACCCCTCCAACGGGATCTGCAGTGACACTATTCTTTGCCTCGGAACCACACGGGATTGGACGAAATGTAGGTCACGTCTAGCCTCCGCTACAATATGCGTATCTTTCTCCTTTCTTGCAGGATTTTCACCAAACTCCACTAAAATGTTTCTTATATGCATCTTGAATCATGTGCAAAAGGTGTAGGCTAAAGTTATGAATCATGCGCACCTAGACAACTAATTTAAAAAAGTAAAATATATAACCTCAACAAATGGCAATCGAATGTCAAAATATATTTGAAAAAAACATTAGAGATACCTCAACATGTCCAATTTCTCAGGACGCTCTATGGCCAGGGTACGCATGTGAGTGTGCTTAATTAAGTACCTGGTACTACAAAGATCAAATTAGTAGCTTTGGACAATGTAATGTCCAATGGTTACATAATTATGTACATAATTCAATAATTGTACTAAGTCAATGACAGTATATATAATTATATATTGATTTTATTGGTTGGCGTCCGTTAGCAGCAGTTTTTATACCGCTCAGTCAATTTTATTTAAATTTCCCGTACATGCTGCTGAGTGGGCCAGAACGGCTTGATAGATGTTGGCAACACCTTTAGAATTGATCGCTGGCTACTAAACTATCAAGTTTGTGTTTTTGTCTTCGTAAAATCAAAGATGGCTGTGGAAATATAAACACAATAACTTGGAAACCGTTGATCTCTCGCCCTGTAACCATTTATACACTTAATGGGAATGAACATGCAGGTATAACCGTCCAACAAGCATTGGTCCTGGAGTATAATACCACCCCTGTGGACATAACCTCTGGGTCATAACCTGTAAACGGTTGAGATCCCACCCTATAACCATATATAATCTTACTGGATATGAACAGACGGATACAATTGTCCAACCTGCATTGGACCTGGTGTCCATCCCTACCCCTTGGGATATAGTCCCTGGGTCGTTACTTAAAAACATTGAGATCTTCACCCTGTAGCCATATACACACTGGGCATGAACTGTAAAGCGGGCGCGGGAATTGCGATGACGCGCAATCGACTACATGCTCCTTTTATGTGATGAAAATATAAGCTTGTTTGATAATTTTGCAAAGATCGTCAGGTGAGCGATTCCGGACTATGTTGGCCCTCGTTTAGAGCATGGACGCTTTGTTTTCACCCTGAATTCCATCCAAATGTGTGCAATAAGTAGAGCGATCTAGGCCCTCTTAAGCCTCTTGTTGATGTTGTTTTTTTTGATACTCGAATAAAAACTTTAATCCAACGCAAAGTCATTTAAAAGGGGTGAGGCTAGAGGACTTTCTTTGCTGTCGTCCGTTCGATTTTGCCTTCATTTACAAAATTTGACAACGTGTTTATATCAATGAAAGCTTGGCGAATTTTGAAAAGCAGCTAGATCGGACCTTTAACACTGGAGTTATGGCCCTTTGATTTAGTTAAATATGCTATAATTTGCATTATTAAGACGACAGGGCGTTCAATTTTCAGTCGATACTTACCAAACTTGGCCAGATGGTTTATATCAATGAAAACTCGAACAAGTTCGAAAACCAGCTCGATCGAATTTGTAACACTGGTGTCGTTACCTTGATTTAGTTAAATATGGTATATGTTGTCTTGTAAATACTCTAGGACCTTTATTTGTATCCGATAATTATGTATTTATAGATTGTTGATTTCAATAAAAGCTCAGACAAGTTCGAACATCAGCTAGATCAGATAAGTAACACTACAGTCATGGGCTTTGATTTATTAAATATCCTTCATTCTGCCTCTTTAAAACGATATGCCCTTCTTTTTTCATTCGATCTTTACCAAACTTGCACAGATTGTTAACATCTTTAAAAGCTCGGATAAGTTTGATCACTGAGGATACGCCTGGCATGTTTATTCCTGTTTGGCGCCATATAACCTTTCTTGTGTTGGTAATCCGTAAAACCCAATTCAAGTAAACAAAAACAAAGCATGTGACACCACAAACATAACGTGGTTGATAATAGGGGTAACGCATTGGGACAGTCGGTGGTAAAACGTTGCTGGGTGTTCAATCCAGGTCCCCCTTGTGGTTGCCGGGGTAGAATACAACCACCGCAAACACACCGTCACATGCAGAGGGGTAGGACTCCCCCACACAACCCACATTCATTATTCATTTTGTATTTTTTTGTTCATGCTCATTAAAGGTCTTCATCATGACCCCTGCACTGTTTCAGGTGCCATCTCGCTCACATCACTAGAGCAGTGGCAGAAAAACTAGAAGGTGGCTCCAGCGTCAATGGAGTGTCTACAATAGAATTTGCAGCAACTCTGCAGTTCAGGGTGAGAAGGTTCTAGGCCCGTTCTCCATATACATGGAGGATGAGCCTGGCATGTTCATTCCTGTCAGTCGCCATATAAACTTCATGTGTTGGTACGCCTTAAAACCTCAGTTCAATTCAAACCAGGTTCTAGAGTCCACCAAATCTCACTCTTGCGTTATATCATCTTACAATCAATTGAATTAGGTTTTACGGCGCACCGACACATGAAAGGTTATAACAGGAATGAACATGCCAGGCTTATCCTCCATGTACATCAAGATAAAATATGAAGAATGGGCCTAGAACCTTCTAACCGGCCGAGTTTCTGCAAATTCTGTAGTAGACACTCCATTTGCAGTGGAGCCACGTTTCCACGTTGCAGCCATTTTTGTCATGACGAAGACCTTGAATAAGCATGATTCAAAATGACAAAATGAACATGAAAGGCGGGATGGGGGACGGTTCCTGCTCCTCTTCCGCTATCGGGATTTGCAGTGGCTGTATTCTACCCCTGCAACCACAAGGGATCTAACGATCAAGGCAGCATTGATGGGTATGATCATGTATATATTAATAAAACAAAGCATAGAAAGCCCCACAACTTGAGTACTCAATGACTTGGCAAAAGCTAGAGCCACAAGAGAATAAACCGTTAATGGCACGATAAGACAAGCTTAAAAACAAACATTAAACGTTCCCATCCCTTTCAGATTTTAGATAGACGTCATCATAGGGTCTGCACACACACTATTGTTCGGGGCGCTTGTTTCAGCTAAACAATGTTTTTAGAATATTCAGACGAAGATCAACTAGTACTTAAATAAGTTATATATCAGTGAAACAGCAATTTTTAGTGGTAAATGAAAATACCTCGCTTTTCAAAAGTGGTTGAGAATTAAACATTTCACGTGCGAAAGGAATTTTTGATAAGTCATTTTCAATATATCAAAAAAATAGATTCATTGTGCTGGATAAATGCAAACTAAGACACTCTGAAAGTTGTATAGCAAAATGTTAAGGCTAACAGTTATTTGGGATATAATGTGTGTACGCACGTGTATTATAATGAATGCTCATAGCATGTTAATGCTGAAAACACTTTGGATGAAAAAAGCGTTCCGAACAACAAGTTCCAAACCTGATACGTGAACCATATATAAGTGCCGCTGATTTAATCTTGTCTATGCTATATATGGAAAGCCGTTTGGGACCCCCGCTATTTGCATATAATTATACTGAGCAAAAATAAAAAGTACCCATTTCTTCTTATTATTATATCGCCAGCAAAACAGTAAATAATATTAGATCGACCACCACCAATAGTCCAAACAAATTATTTTTTTGAAACGTTCAGTACGTAAGGGAGTTACCCCCCTTTTTCTTAAACCAAGCATTTTTGGTAAAAACACATACAATCTGCAAATATTACCTCACTTTGTCTAAGACAATATTCTCTATACGTTGCTTTCGAAAAATAATTAAAGAAAAACACAACACCGATTGTGTAGGTAGCAGCTTTTGATTATCAAAAATCATCAAATTACCTCCCTTTAAAATTTCCATAGCATCCATAAAAGAGTACTGCCTGGCAAACTGTTTAAAGGAATATTTAGTACTCAGCAAAGTGTGCTTAAAAATATCAAACATTGTTTAATTAAAGCGCTGTTCAAGCATGTTTAAGGGAATACCAGCACAAATAGGGGGTACTTTTTTTTTTTGGTGAGTATGGAATATATAGTAAGTAGCGGAGCGTTGGAAAATCCCGCTTTCCATAACTAATGGCGTACTGACGATGGAAACACCGATAATTTACGGGAGTTAAATAAATACGTATATAGTGGTAGTCTAGAAAATTACTAAATGGTGAACATAAATGCTACATATAAAGAAAAACAGTATAGCTGCACCTGAAAGGACATATGTTTTGGAAACAAGATGTGATTGGATTATAATAAAGCAATATATATAATTATGACAAAAACGAAAGAGAAAACAATCGTACATTTTGATAACAATTGATATATATTTTCTAGTATTAAAATTAGCACCTTTATTTATTAATCCACCATGATTTTGACTTTAAATCTGCTTGTATATAACTAAATAAAAGTGTGTGTTTTTTTCTCCGTTATTCGGACACGCAAATATGATAGTGGGTCAATAAACACGACAATTAATACTGTAATATGAAGAAACGATTTTAAAATAATAATTACTAATGATTTGAAATTATTTAAAATTATGTGGGACGCTGCTTAGTTTAGAAAAAAAAAAATCAAGATTATCGTGTGTCCATAGAAAGTGAACCAGAAAAATGTTAATTGGTTTAATTGCAAATCTAAAATTTATTTGTGCTTTATTTTGTAACAACAAAACTGTGAGCATGCTTGAAAGTATATTTGTTTTTATTGTAAATGACACATTCGGTATAGATCTATCAAACTAATCGTGACTGAAAAAAATAAATAAATTTTAGTATGAATATGTTAAACGTGATTGACGAATTAGCGATACTATGAAACAATGGCAGTAATTGTCTTCTGGACACTGCTGTTCACTATCACCATTATACAGGCAGACGATCACTGGGTCACACCAACAAGTGAGTATTATTTCTCTATTAATGTTATTATCTGAGATGAATTAAAATTAATTAGTGTATTTAAAACAATTAATGTATTATTTTTGAAGTTGTATTGCTACGACATATTTCATGTTGAGACTTTCACCAGTGTCCATGTCCATATGCATGAACAGTTTCCACAGGAAATCGTTGCGAAACGTCGGCAACTGACTCCCAAAATGAAAGACGCGAAGCGAGAGGGCCATCGTGCATGGATAAGCTATGACACGCTTTACATCAACGGAAAACCGATCAAGGGCGACTAGGACAACGACGAGGGTGGACTTAAAGTGATTGTCTGGAATTGTAATGGTTTGTCTGAGAGTAAGAGACAGAATGCAGAGTTTGTGAACATTTTAAAGCAAAACGATATCATTATTTTGTCTGAATCATGGACGTGTAAAAACAGTGAAATAGAATTGTCAGGGTATCATAGTTTTAATTTCTATAGAAAATTTAGACATAGAAAAGCAAAACGCAATAGCGGCGGTATAGTTATATATATTAAAAACAATATCAAAAATGGAATATCTGTTGTAAAAAACCACCATGACACTATTATATGGTTAAAATTGGATAAACGTTATTTTGGAAATGATGACATTTATCTAGGTGGAGTTTATTTATGGACTGACGATTCACCCGCAGCTAATGCAATACATACTGATCTTTTTCAGCTTTTGCAAGATGATCTATATTATTATGAATTTTTAGGTAAAACATTTATTGCAGGTGATTGTAATGGCAGAGTGTCAAATAGGTGCGATTTTATTGTATGTGATAGTGTAATTAACGATATTGATTACTCTGATTATATACCAGATAACCCCCTAAAGCGGGCCTCACAAGATACATGTGCGAATCCGCAAGGTAACAGGTTATTGGACTTGTGTAAAGCTACTTCTTTTCGATTGGCCAATGGTAGATTAGGGTCAGATTGTGGTGTGGGATGTATAACGTACGTTAATAGGCATGGAAGCAGCGTAATTGATTATCTTTTGTTAAAAGAACGCGATTTTCCATGTGTGAGCGATTTTTGTATACATGCATTTAATGAATTTAGTGACCATGCACCGTTATCGTTCACTCTTGCTGGCAAAACGCACGCCGGGAATGATAAACATTCATACGAAACTGAGTCTATAAAATGGGACGAATTGCATAGGGAACAGTTTCGACGGGGTATTATTGGTAAATTGCCATGTTTTAATGCATTCCCAAACAAAAAAAAAAGCCTAACAAACCGTGTTAATGGATCGCTTCAAGATCATGATTTTAAAGCGATTTAGAAGCGGTCCAATTTCACATGCAAATGAGCTAATGGATCGCTGTTTAATATTCCTGACAAAATCTGTTAAAAACACGAACAGCATCAAAATCGCACTTGGATCGCTTTATGATCACGATCCATTAGTGGTTTTGAATGGATCGCACTCCTTATACGACTTTTAATGGATCGTGTATGGATCATGATCCAAAAGCGATCCAGTGTTTTACAAAATGGATGTCTTTGTATTACGTAACACTATAAAACCACTAGTGGATCACGATCTAATACACATTAGAATGGATCGCTCTAGAATCGCACAGCTAATTATTGGAGTATCAGTCCAATAATTTTCAGAATGGATCGCTTTAGAATCGCTATTAGTATTATGCAACACTAGTAGTTACACATTCTAATGGATCGCATTAGGATCGCTATTATGTAAAACTATGTACATTCTAATGGATCGCATTAGGATTGCTATTATGTAACACTATATGCATTCTAATGGATCGCATTAGGATCGCTATTATGTAAAACTATGTACATTCTAATGGATCGCATTAGGATCGCTATTATGTAACACTATATACATTCTAATGGATCGCAGTAGGATCACAACTTTTTGAATCGCTTTATGATCGTGATCCATTAACAGACCGCTGTTCTAATGGATGCTCCCGAACATAAGAGTGATCTTGACCTTTATGCAAAAAGAGCCCTTTACCCGCCCAGAATTATGACCCTTAAAATAAATGCTGGTAGTTGTTCATAACATGTCATGTTGTTGAAAGTTGAAACTCAAGTTTAACTAGTGTTCACAATTGAATATGGCATTTTTCAATAATTCAAGTGGCCATAACTCTGGTGTTCCTGGTCTGATATAGCTGGTTGTCGAACTTTCATTAATATCAACAATCTGACAAAATTTGGTAAAGATCAAATACAAAATGAAAGTGCTAGTGTTCACAAGGCAAAATATGTCATTTTTCAGCAAAACAAGGGCCATAACTCTGGTGTTACTAATCTAATCTGGCTCCGCTGTTTTTGAACTTGTTCGAGCTTTCATTGATATTTTAAAGACCCTGGCAAAGTTTGGTAAAAATCAGACTAATAATGAAGGTCCTATCATGTTCACAAGGCAAAAGTTAAAAGACGACAGAGGATTGACGGACAACTCACCATCCCATAATCTCTGCTGGCTTTCGGTCAGCAGACAAACTTTTTTTTTTATCAAATTCCTTTCAATAGTTCAAAAGACTGATGGGATAATCATATCTGGTTCAGAGTTATACAGCAGACACGAATTGCAGAATATATTTATGTTCTTTATTTGTTCCATCAATAAAGTTATGTGTTGAATACAAGCTATTGTCCGTGTTGGATACAAGCTACTGTCCGTGTTGGATACAAGCTAAGCTATTGCCCGTGTTGGATACAAGTTATTGTCCGTGTTGGATACAAGCTATTGTCAGTATTGAATTCAAACTTCGACCAAAATGTTTCAAATGTCACGAGATAACAAACCCTGATTATTTGCAGAAACAAGCTACAAGTTATCCCAGAAACATATATTTTCTGATCAATTTCCTAAATCCACCATCAATTAAAAGTGGCATGTGTCATAAATAGTTCTACAGTTCATTTTTAAGGTTATTATGACAATGTTCCTTGGTGCGATGTGATGATCTTAGATTCTAGGCATCCAGCATGTTATTGAGACCGTATCACTTTGGAAAACCATGCCTTTGAAGCAGATCTGAAATAAAAATGATTATACTAAATTAACTTTGATTTTTTTGAAGTATTATGTATAAAATTTATATCAGATGACCATAAAACAATTAGAAGACAGAATACTACCACCGTCATCATTCGTCTTATCGAAATAAAATGATTTCGTCATTTGAATTGACTATATGAATGTACACTGTACTATCGTGTTTTTTTTTACAGCTTTTGTTTCTCGATAAGCCATTGATGCCCCCACTGAAAACAGTGTAAAATGTAAAGTTTGATGAAAAAGTGGGCATAACTCTTTTAATACTTGGTCGATTTTGACGCTGAAATGATATGTAAATCTTGACATCATAGGTAAGCGTCATGTAAAGTTTCGAAGGAGTCGGTTGAAAAGTGTGAGAGGAGATATTTTCACGTAAAGTTTGATGAAAAAGGGGCCTCAACTCCGGTAATGCTGAGTTGATTTTGAAATCGAAACGGTATGCACATCTTGACATCATAGGTAAGCATCCTGTAAAGTTTCGAAGGAATCGGTTGAAGAGTGTGGGAGGAGACACAAGATATTTTCACGTAAAATTTGATGAAAAAGGGGACTTAACTCCGGTAATACTGGGTCAATTTTGACGCCGAAACGATATGCACATTTTGACATCATAGGTAACATGGGTAAGCAACATGTAAATCGGTTGAAAAGTTTGGGAGGAGATAGAGAAAGTCAGGACGGACTGACCTGGCTAACGTACAATGTATATGTATCAATTCAATATTAAACAGACACACATGTGAGAATCTATCACAATGACATAGCTACAAAAAGCTATATAAAAATTAAATATATATCGGTCAATGGTTAAAACTATTCATCCAAGCGAATGACTATTGACCCGAAGCATGAACTAATGACCGTGACGCAACCTTCGAGGTCAATAAGTTACTGCTCATGGTCAACAGTCATTCCCGAGGATGAATATTTTTAACCGTTGACAGAAACAGAAGTAGATAGTTGTTTTACTATACTTGACCATAAAGAAAAATTAAGAAAATGTGTCGAGTGGTATATTTTTAAAATGGAATTGAAACAATGTTTTCTTTAACAACAATGAACATGAATTTAAACAAAATAAAATATAGTTCCTAATTCTTCCTCAGACAACGTTGCGCATCCTCCATTGTTAATTTTTATTCTGTCATTGATCGCTTATGGCAATTAATTGATGTTGGTCATAAAGCGCTTGAATTATCTGGAAGATACTTTTGACTCGGCAAGAGAACTATTCACTCGCAAGTCTGGTTTAAACCGGATTGGACATGTTTGAACATGTTTTCAAGTCAATTTCAGCCAATAAAAACTATGTATATCAAATTATATATAATAATAATTATCACCGGTATATACCTTTTGTCATCTATGTCAGAGGTAACTGATAGTCACAACATCTCGTAATCCGTTTCGAAGCTGTTACCTGAAAAAGAGCTAATCAGTCAGTGCACAATTTGGTATTGACCTTGTATTCAGTAAAATTACCGGTATGCTCAATTTGGTATCGACCTTGTATTTAGTAAAAGTATGCTAACTGAACATCATACCCATTTTTCTCAATTTAGATTTGTCATCTCTTGCTGCAGAGTGTTTAAAACATCACTTATCAATGGGTTGCATGTTATATACGTTTTAACTATATTATCAATTCTAATACACCCGCACTATATAGCATAGTTTAAAATATTTCGTTATATTGAACGATATATCACTGTAATTTTTGCAACGTTAGGAGAATAAGCATTGCGCATTGTAACGTATGCAACGTTAGGAGAGTAAGCAAAGCAATGCGAAAGATTTCAGATGTGTGCGTTAATTTCACATTTTATGGGTATTAGAATAGAAACAGAACATCGTTTACGGTGAATTATCTATAATATATCACGGTTTGTCGTTCAATTGTAAACAATAATTTGCACGAAAGGGCTCGTGAAATTATTGTTTACAATTGAACTCCAAACCGTGATATATTAAACGATAATTCACAGTAAACGATGTTCTATTTCTTAAATATCTGTTTCATTCTGTGATAAAACATTTATTAAAAAACTATCATGTTTATGGACATGAATCACTGATTAACAGTGACAAAAAATTAGATGTTCATTTAGATCTTGGCTAGCATTATTGCGTCTCGATCCCATTCGCAACACCTCATTCACTTCTTTGAAGCATAATTCAATGAACGCAGAAGTTTTCATGTTGGTTACAACATTCTAGCATGATGCGCCTTAATAGATTCCCGCCGAAATAAAAGTGCAAAAATCAGTTATCAAAGTTTTACAATGTCATCAATAGGTTATTTACATGTACATGAAAGCAATAATACAACCTTTGTAAATAACAAACATGCAACGCAGAGTATACATCAACATGTGTGGCTAACGACCATATTGTCGACCTATCAACAGTGCACTATTTTGATTGCTATTGCCTTCCGTCGAACAAAATGCCAAGCTTTTGAACATACCAATACATCGATATACATGCAAGGCGTGATCCAGAAGAATGACGGGATTAGCCGAGTTTTCACAATCCCCGCAGGACCTTATTCGGGCGAATTTGTTAAAGATTGCCATCTTTCGTAATGTAAAGCATTAGTTCTATGAGCAGTTAAAGCCACACCATGTGCATGATAAAAGATATCGCTGAACAGCCTATTGGCTGGCTGAACAGCCTATTGGCTGTTAACTCTTCCTCAGAAACGAGGCTGTCCTGGAATCTACTTCCAAGCACTTGGCTATAAGAGTCTAGCTGCGAGAATCGTACTTAGCTCTTATGGTGTGTACCTAGAGCTACGATGCCACCCTTTATAGATTGTTTTAGTTATCAGGGCCGTCCGCATCAAGAGAGGTTTCTGAAGAAATCAAGCAATGCCTGCATAAATAACTGCTGTAGTTCGATATATTAAACCTTAAATACCAAGTATGCATGCATAAAACTCATCAAAGAGAAGAAAACCTTGTCGATCTTAGACATTTTCTAAGACTTTCCATATATTTAGCAGACATTTCTTGAATGTTTACATATCTCGCAATGACACATATTCCGTATTTGGAAACTTAACCCGCCCTCAGCTGACACATATCGACAAAGTTAACAGGAAAGCGTCAGGTGTACGAGTCCGGCGGTGTTAAGTTTCTAAATAGGGAACGAAAGGTCACGTGATAGAGAGATGATTTGGTACGTAAACAAAAAAATTGTCGGACTTTTTACACTGGTCTCCGAGCACCGACAATATCAGCGCGTCTCTCCTCTCTTCTGTATGCAGTTGTGGTAATTAAAGTTTGTTGTATTGAATTACAGTGGTTGTTTATGCAGGCATTACTTGATGCATTCAGAAACCTCGCCGGAAGAGTGTCGTTTCAGGGCACTGAAGGAAACTTAATAGCGGCGAATCATGGCTCTTATGGTAGATACATACCACCATAAAAGCCACGATTCTCACGTCTATAAGAGTCCTACTGATTAGGCTTCTCCAGTATTCCAATAGGTCAGATAAATACCTCTGCATGAAATAGGTAACATTTAAAATTAAACAAAATAAAAGCTTTAAATATTCAACTTACCACTCAAGAAGTATATCGGCCAGACCAGGCAACGCCAAGAGTTCTGTCCCTTTTCATCTGGGTAGTTGCATCGCAATTTTATAAATGCCATGCGTTTGTTCGTCAATATGAAGCTCATGGTATGTATTGGCGAATGTTTGGCCGTCTTCAATATCAAACAGAGTCATAATTTCGGAAGAATTCATTCCTAAATTACTTTTTGTGAGTTGTAAATATTTCGTTTGCCTCAGCCGGAAGTCAAACATTTGAAAACATCGCTAGACTGAACGCGATTGGCCAATAAAAAATAAAGTAATCAAACGTGTGAGACGCTTGCAGAGTAAAGATAAACTACGTGTGTCTCCGATTGTATGCGCCTTTGTGATATTATTAATGATTGATTTGCTAAAAACCTGAAAATGAAAATGATTTTTCACGATTCTCTACGTACCAACGCCAAGAAAGCATATATTACGTCGTGGTAAGTCATACCTTTATTTGTATCTTTTTTTTTAATTAGAACGCAAGTAGGATTTGAATATTTACTCCAGAACTCTCTCAGTACTTACTTTCATGATATTCAAATCGTACTCAAGACAATTCGTACGAGGTGTGTTTTTTCATTGTCGAAGTTACATGTACCTAATCGGATATTTAAAAGGAAAATAATAAAAACATACACATTTCTAGTTAAAAATAACAGTTGATAGGGAAATACCATTTAACATTTTGACACTCAATAAAGATTCAATTATTGATTTATTTTCAGTTTTGGTTGTAAAGTCAAGAAAAATGACAAAGAGACAGTGTAAGTTTCATCCTCTCCAGCGAGTAGCAATGGTGGCCCGGTTTATAGTCATCTGACTCATCTCAGTGGTTGACTGGAAAGCACCACATCAAACTATTTTAAGGTGAGTTTCTTTAAACTTTAATACATGCCTATATGTAGATGTAATCATGGCTCTTATGGTAGTATGTCTATCTATCTATATATCTATTAATACTGCATCACCCCCTTTAGGATATTATGTGCAGATTTCCTGGTAGAACCAGTACTAAGCAATGTGGGTAAAGTGTCTTGCTCAAGGACACAACGAACATGGTGCGGAGGTGGATCAAACCGGGGACCCTCCGATCTCACGTTCGGCACTCTACCACTGAACCACAAATGCCACACAATTGTGTACCTACCATAGAGCCATGATTCCAATGCCTTGACAGATAGGTAGGACCCGGCCTGTACCGACCCCGACAACCACTGTAATGACTGTATCATATGTCAATAGGCTAAATCTTAAATACATCACGTGCACGCATTTAAGAAACTGTGAATAAAACTACACTTTTAATAGGCACATGTCATTTTTATATGACATGAACACATGGATATAGTTTTGATAAATGGTTTTGTAGAGTAAATTTAGCATTATTTGGTTTGGTTTCTTTAATATTTTGTTTCCCGGCCGAATTATATTATAATATATTATATATATATTTTAATGAACTTTATTGCAGACAGGAGATGTTTGTTCCAGTACAGACCAGTGTTTAAAGAACCAGTTACTTCTTTGTCTGCGGAAACAATGACGTTGTGACTGTCGAAGCAATGAAGATGTGACTTTTGAAGGAATTCAGAAGATGTGGCTGTGAAAGGAAGAAATTTGTGTCGTATGTTCGGATTCTGAATTGCACTGAGAAAGATTAATTAGCATGCTTATTGTTTAGACAAATTATTTTTACCTCGTGATTCGTGTAAATTGAACAAAAAGGGACAAAGGAATGCAAAATTTTCAGGTCTAACTTGATTCATAATCTTTCTGTGTCATGGATTGCACCATTAATAAAGATGCAGCAAGTATGTTTTCATAGAAGACTCTTCAAGAGTGAAGATATATTTTAATGTACATGGAATGAAAAAACAGTGCTTAGCAAAACCATTTTAAATAAGACTTATTTGAGATCAACTGGTCTCAACCTTCAATGACTCTTAATAATTGGTTTGGTACATTTTGAACAAACTCAAACTTGGCTTCTGCAACTCCAATCACACAACACAATGTTGTCTAATGCAATGTTAAAGAAACTAACCCACCAAATAACGGCAAAATTACACTACAAAACCATTTATCAAAACTCTATCCAGATGTTCAGATCATATAATAATGTATATGATAATGTGCCGATTAAAAGTAGAGATTTTTCACGGGTTCTTAAAATGAATTATGAGTTGGTAACTCTCAATTCGACGCTCCAATTTTGATATTTGGCCTGGCTGGTTCTGGATGTTTATATTGTGTCTATAGAGTTCAGTGGATTCTCAAAATATGTAAATTATAATGTAATATTATACCTTGTGGTCAGTAAGTTTAGAAACGGTATACATGTTGTAAAAAATTGCTGTTGTTGGCGGGATAGCTACTTTAAAAAAAATATAAAATTATAGATAAAGAATTAAACAATCTAATATACTACCAGCTACTTGTTAAACTTTTTTAAATGCTAGCACAACAGATGCAATCATGGAGAAAAAAATCATGCCCTGACCGGGAATCAAACTTATGGGTATCTTGCTAATTGTGCTAGTGTCTTTAATACCAGCAAAGTTACCATTGAGCAATTAAGACACAAGGTTATATTGGCAACCGATTACTCATCACGGACCTGATGTCTTGGGTTTCTTTTGGCAAGTAAGAATATAGACTTAGTCTAATCAATGTTTTGCCTAGACCGTCTTAGCATGGCGCACTGCGTCATGCTGCCTTGACACTCCATGTGACCTTTTCAAGTCCCAAGTAATGTGATGCTCCATTATTAATCAATTTGTTAAGCAACATTTTATTCAGATCTCGTGTTCTTCCATATAAAGCGCTTCAGTGACCAGGATGGTAAAGACGCTGCGATTAAAATCTCTCCTCTCACCACTTTAAGTCTTGCGGGTTCAAATCACATTGGGATTTCTAAGTGAGAAAATGTTGATTGTTACGGATGGCAGGTGGTATACAGTACTTCTACCCAGGAAAAATTGGTTGATCTGTCTTCACCACAAAAAAATACATCTGCCGTCATATATAGCCTAAAATGTGATGAAAATTACTAAAACACCATTCGATCAACCAATCGTCTTCCATATAAACACTAAGTTCCCTTACAAACCAGAAAAAATGGGTGGTAATTTCGGTTAAAGGGCTTTATTACAATGAACATTTGTTAATATGAATTCTGTTTTAATATATTTTCTTCTGAATCATGCTAAATAATTGCAAACTTTTAATAAATCGCTAAAAAACCGGTGTGTAAATGTTTTGTTATAATGGATCGCTTTTGGATCATGCTCAATAATGGCAAAGTTTTAATGGATCGCTAACAAACCATTTTGTAAATTTTCAGTTTTAATGGATCGCTTTAGAATCGTTCTTAAAAGTAGCTATGTTTGAATGGACCGCTAGCAAACCGCTTTGTAAATGGCAATGTTTTAAAGGATCGCTTCAGGATCGCATGGTTATAAACCAGTTTCTTTTGGATCGCTCACAAATCGCTAATGAAACGCTTTAGGATCACGATCCTTAACTCGGACCATGTTTGCGATCATGCAAAATGCGATCCAAATGCGATCCGTTTAATGGATCGCATTTGGATCGCTTTAACAAACCGCAGATCCACGGTTTTGAAGCGATCCTGAAGCGATTTTGAAGCGATTCATCATAAAATAATTTTGTGTGGGTTGTTCGATAATTTTAATTCAGATAGCACGAATAGTGTAGATAATCTTGTATCGCAATTTACGTGTACATGCGTGAAGTCGCTGACCCACTTTTTATGAAGCACATCAAAATCACTTCGTCGGGATTTCAAATTAAAAATAGTGACACGAAAAAATGGTTCGATGAAGAATGCTACCAGTCTAAACAACTTTATAAAAAATCATTGAATGAGTTTAACAGATTAAAGTCAAATGAAAATAGAGCATCGCTTGCTAATCTAAAACAAGCTTATAAGAGATTAATTAAAAAGAAACGACGCGCGTTTAAATTTAAGCAAGCGAAAGAGTTTGAAAATATGCGACGTTCAAAGCCTAGAAAATTTTGGAGACGTTTTTCGAAACGAAAAATCGTAAATGCCAGTATATCTGTGGATGATTTTGAGAACTATTTTTCAAATTTATTTAAAGATATAAAAACATCTATTTCAGAAGAATCAGAGAACTTTAATGCCAATCATGAGTTCAATGATAATGACCCAATTTTCGAAGAATTAGATAAAAGGATAAGCGTAGCCGAGGTAGAGTTGGCAATAAAAGCGTTAAATAAAAATAAGGCGGTTTCGGGCGATTTTATGCTTAATGAATATTTCATTGCTAGTTGTGATATATTATCGGGTCATATTACTGATATTTTTAATATTATTTTCGATACAGGTTGCTTTCCGGAAAGCTGGTCTAAGGGTTTTATGATTCCTCTACATAAAAAAGGCGATATAAACTCTGTTAACAATTACAGGGGAATTACATTAATTAATTGTATGAGTAAACTATTTACAAGCATCTTGAATACGCGGATTGACAAATGGTGCGAAAATAATAATATCATATCTGATGCTCAATTCGGGTTTAGAAAAGGGAGGTCAACAACAGATGCAATATTTATTTTGCATAGCATTATAAACAACATTTTAAACGACAAAAAAAGACTTTATTGCGCATTTATAGATTTGAAAAAAGCGTTTGATTCTGTCTACAGAAACGCGTTGTGGTTAAAACTATATAAATGTGGTGTCAACGGGAAAATGCTTAGGATAATTAGATCCATGTATGATACAGTTAAAGCATGTGTTAAGTCCTGTGGATCTTACTCTGAATTCTTTGATATTTCTATCGGTCTAAAGCAAGGTGATATTGTCTCACCGATTATGTTTTCTATATTCATAGAAGATTTAGAATTGTTCTTATTAAACAGAATAGATGGTGGTTTATCCCTTAATGATATCACTTTAATACTGTTGCTTTTTGCTGATGATATGGCTGTACTGGGATCAAGCCCAGATGACCTTCAGCTAAGTCTTAATAGACTCTATGAATACTGTGAATCCTGGGGTCTTGAAGTTAATATTGAAAAGACAAAAATAGTTGTATTTCGTAAAAGGGGTAGAATTAAAGAATGTGAAAGGTGGTATTATAATGGAAGTTTATTAGATGTCGTCGATGATTTTAATTATTTAGGTGTGGTTCTTACTTATACTGGCTCCTTTTCGTTAAACCAACAATGTCTTTGTGGAAAAGCCTTAAAAGCAATGAATATACTCTTGGTTAATATACGAAAATATGAATTGAAACCAAAATTATCTCTTCAGCTTTTCGATGCTTTTGTGGCATCAATATTAAATTATGGAAGTGAAATATGGGGGATTACAAAATCAAAAGATATTGAGAGAATACAGTTAAAATTTTGTAAAATTATTTTAGGTGTTAAACTTACCACAAGCAATGCTGGTATTTACGGAGAGCTCTCTCGTTACCCCTTATACATTAATAGATATGTAAAAATGATCAAATATTGGTATAAACTATTGTCTACAGAGAACATTATACTAAAAGCAATATATAAGGATTTGTTATCTAACTGTAATAAGGGCGCGAAGAATTGGCTAACTAATATAAGGTTTATCCTAAACAGTAACGGTTTTAATAATGTCTGGGATAATCCCATGAGTGTTAGTTTTAAACTATTTCCTTTAATATTTAAACAAAGATTAATAGATAATTTCATGCAACAATGGAGATCTGATATAGAAGGCAGTAGAGTTTTAACGCTATATAAGGTGGTGAAAGAGAATTTATTTTGATTTTGAAACATATCTAGAAACATTATGCTCCAAACAATTAAGAAGTTGTATAACAAGAATAAGATTATCCGCTCATTGTTTAAGAATAGAAACAGGGAGATACTCAAGAGGTAGAACAGAGAGAAACGAAAGAGTGTGCGAAATTTGTAACACTAACGCTATTGAAGACGAGTACCATTTTATTTTGATCTGTACTACTTACTCTAACATTAGAAACAAATATATTCCTAAATATTACACGACTAGACCAAGCATGTTTAAATTTGTAGAATTGTTGCAGTCATTAAACAAAAAGATTATTCTTAGATTAAGTAAATTCATTTCCGATGCACTTGTATTAAGGCTATCTACATCCATTTTAACAGACTAAAAAAAACAAAAAAAACAACACTAGATATCTTATTTTAGAACATCCTCGTTTATCATTGACATACCATAATATATGTATGTTTTTGATTGTTTAAATATGTATGAAACAAAACAAAACTTAGTGATTATTTTGTTGTATTTGCAATGTTAATATCTGTCACGTGTGTGTATATTATAATTATCATATATGTGTAATGATGAAAAACTGTAATAGTTTAAGTCAATAAAAGTATCTATCTATCTATCCATTAAGCATCTTAGCAATATCATAACTTAAGTCAAATTTTATAAAAAAAAATTAGATCCTTTTCTATCGATTTAAGACATTTTAATAAGTTTATGGATAAATAAAACCTACAGCTAAATATTTATCTTAAAATAGATGGTTTGTAGTGTCTTTGAGAGTTTAATACGGATATTTAAAAATATGCAAAAATCTTAAATCTTGACTTAAGTAATATTTCCCATTTAGGTTGCTTTATGAATACGGGCTTAGATTATCAGGTCATTAAAGTCTGTAATAACACCTCTCGTATTGGACATTGACATACTGTGGTTAACACTATCTATTCAAACTCACTTCATCAAAAAAAAAGCTAATATATCCGAATTGTCACTTATTTTCTCGATTTATATCTCTCTATTTAAAATGTAGAAATAAAAAGCAAAATATATGACAAGAGACATAATTTCACTTTTGACATTGTTAATTACCCCCACTTAGACGAAGATGTTTTCAGAGCAACTTCTTTTGAGGTTATTCTTCTTAAACTCTTCGTTTTATAGAGCTTGTAATCAACTTAAGGACATTAAGTAATGTTCGTAACCAATACCACTCCATCAGGGCTACAGTAACCATAAACTTTGAAAAACCTTTGCAAAATCTTATAACCGTAAATGTAGATATAAAAATCGAAAAGGAAATGTAGTATTTAAGAACCACAGTTCACCAAAGTCACGCATAGCAACAAACCATGATCTACCGTTTAAAATAATAACGATTTTACGACATCCTGACTTCAATGGTGACGCTGTAAGATCCTTGGTCCAATCGTGAAGGCTCAGCCAATCCCGTCATTCTTCGGGATCATGCTGCGAAGTAGTGTACGATATGTTGCGAATGATCCTTGGTCCTGACCACGCTCAAACATTCTTAAAGAAACTCCCCGTATGGTTCCCGGACTAAGAATAGGACCACTGCAGATCCCGTTAGAGGGGTAGGCAGGCGGGTGGAACCCTGCAAATTCATGTTCAGTTTATCATTTTTTTGTTCATGCCCATTAAAGGTCTTCATCATGACCACTGCATTGTTTCATGTGCCATCTCGCTCAAATCAATAGAGCAGTGGCAGAAAAACAATAAACGTGGCTCCAACGTAAATGGAGTGTCTACAATATAATTTGCAGCAACTCCGCAGTTCTGCAGGTGAGATGATTATAGGCCCATTCTCCATATTTTATCTAGATGTAAATGGAGGATGATCCTGTAATTTTCATTCCTGTTAGGCGCCATATAACTTTTCATGTGTTGGTGCGCCTTAAAACCGAAATCAATTCAAGAAACAGGTTAAGAAACGGTGTACATATGTTGTAAATTTTTGGCTGTTGTTGGCGGGATATCTACTTTAAGTAAACTTGTTAGAACGTGTACCAAAGGACGTTATGATTCTATCAATTTGCACAGCACCGCATGTTTAATGATTGACCCATACACAGTTCGCCACCAAGCTTTCCTCTTTGATTGTGTGATGACCCCTTTGATTGTGTGATGACCCGACATATTGTGGACCATATGACGACGTCTACCTAGATCCTCAAAGGAATGGTACCGTTTTAAGTGTGTCTTCAATCTTGTCTTGTCGTACCCTTAAAGGTTTATTCTCTTGTTCCAATGGCTTCTGCCAAGTCACTGAGTACTTGATTTGTTACTCTCTAGGCTTTTGTATTCTTATATTTATATATACATGATCATCTTTGTGTTATACTAATATATCCTAGTAATGCTGCCTAATTAGCCTGACGAGTAATTCTTTATTTACTTAAATGCTGCCTAGCTTATTAGAGGATATAGCCGGGCGGGTATTTCTTTATTTACACTGTTTTTTTTCCTTATTTTAAAATGTTATATAATCAAGGGGTTACATTTTTATTACAGACACTAAGAAAACAGAACTATTTGCGCTATTCTTAAACAAGGTTTATTTAAAACAGCTGAGAAAATTAGTAAATGTTGACAGAAATTCGCTTTAACCTTTCATAATTTTTTCAGAACCCTTTTAAATAAAACTTGTTCGAGAAACGTTTAACACTCTTTTAAATCGTCTAGAGAATGTTTAACATGGAAGAATAGTTTCACCATTTTTAAAAATGTCTTTATTGGTATTACGAATTTTTATTTTATTTATTTAAGTCGATCTAGAGTCATGCTTGAAAAACACACTTGTGCTGAGCATTCAGAACTGCCAGAGCGACGGGATGATGTACATAAAGACGCTTACAGGAGCATACAATATAAAGCCAACGGTAGATGGAGACACCAATTACACGTGTGGCTTCGATAGCTGTGGCATTGATTGGGTACGCCATTATTAATAGTAGATCACATTATAATGCAAACCTGTCAAATTGTTATTGTCCAGAAAGGAGACCAACGATTCTAATATAGGTGGCGTTCAAGAATACCGCTTAAGCCGATGATAGGGGTCGTGGGAAGTGTTGTTTCTTACATTACCTCTCATGAACAAACTCAGTAAAACCAAGTATGTTACTTTATTATCTTGGTAGTGTTTGTTGCTTCCAAAGGAACTCCTTATCATTATTCATTTGTATTCACATTAGCTTTTGTTTAGTGCAATGTGGCAGTTGTAAAAGTCTCCCCGCGCTACGAATGAGTGGTGTTACTTATAGTGGTCATTTGGAACCAACGAGCCCAATATAGGTGGCATTGGGGGTAAAATACCAATCAAGCCTGTGCTAGGAGCATGAGAGGCGTTGCTTCTCACATTACCTCTCATGAACAGACTCAATACAATCCAGACTATTACTTTATTATTTTTGTTGTGTTTGTTGCTTACAAAGGATCTCCCTTATCAGTATTGATTAACATCCACACTAGCGTTCGTTTAGTGCAGTGTGGCGGCTGTAAAAAGTCTCCACGTGTTACGAATCAGTAGTGGTGTTTCTTCTGGTCCTTTTTGGATCAACGAGTCCAATATAGGTGACGTTGAAGTAGAATACCTCTTAAGCTAGGGTATGAGAGGGGTTGCTTCTGACATTACCTCTCATGAACAGACAATAAAACCGAGTCTGCTACTTTATTATCTTGACTGTGTTAGCTGATTTCAAAGCATCTCCCTTATCAGTATTTATTTATAAATATTTTGAAATAAAGAGTGAACTTTTAATTTTCTATATCTCACCAGAATGATTACAAATGTATTATACTGAGAAAAAAGTTCACTATCGTAATACTTCTAATTTCATAATGATTGTTTCTAACCAGTCCGACCATGCGTTAAGTTTTATTTTTACATACATAAGTAAATCTGAATCATTCAGACACTGACTTCTTAAAACGCTGACACAATACAACGCTATTTGTATTCTTGACAGGGACATGGATTCACATTCTCTACCTGGAAATTATATTCACCCACGCCGTGTATTGTGAGGCACCCATGGGAAAAACATGGACATGGGCTCATAGCGTTGACCAATCAAAAGCGGATTTCTTTGCAGTAGTCAAACATCATATACAAAACGCGCATTCGACTGACCTTTTTGTCGTTTCTGTTTAGTGATTTCGCGGTCTTTGTTGTGTGAAGTAAGTACTTAACGAAGTTAGTACTTTACGCAAACAGTAAATTGTTCAAGTCGAATAAAAAACTTGCTCAACCGAAAAACAACAACAACGAAAAACGCCAGTCGAATACGCGTAATGATACAATGCGATATCGCCGGAGAAGTCAGAAGCGACCAATCTATGTTAGAGATGGCACATCCGGAAATCTAAACCTTGAACATGATAAAAGTAATTTACAAAGAAACTTGAACAATTAAAATCTTTATGCAATAACATTGATTTCTGAAATCCAGACCATACGCATAGAAAACGATTTTGTTGTAAATAGTCATAATTGGCGAAATTAATAGCAAAACTACTATATTCTGATAGCTCCTTTTTCAAATGGGTTAGAACGTTTAAACTATAAACAAACAAAAAAGAATCGGCATATATGACAATTACATACAGTACAAACAGTATGCAACATATATACCATTTTACTTTCCAGGGCATTAAGTTCGTGTTTGTGATTCAGCGTAAAACCTACGTCCAGACAAACCACGATGTACAGCTTACGTTTTTGTGCATTGCAGATTTGACCAATATAGCACCTACCGACACGAATTCTAAGTATGTTCAAGAAACATGTTTCAGGTTTTAAACGCTTTATTTTAAGCATAAGGCATACTATGCAATGATCACTGTGGTAATTTCTTAGACGTGTTTCATCAGAGCGGGAGGGCTGCATGGTCACCCTTTATATGTATGTGAGGGGATACGGTGGTTGTCCATCAGATCGGGAGGGCTGCATGGTCACCGTTTATATGTATGTGAGAGGATACGGTGGTTCTTTATATGTATGTAAGGGAATACGGTGGTTGTCCATCAGAGCGGGCGGGCTGCAGTGCATGGTCACCCTTTATATGTATGTGAGGGGATACGGTGGTTGTCCATCAGAGCGGGAGGGCTGCATGGTCACCCTTTATATGTATGTGAGGGGATACGGTGGTTGTCCATCAGAGCGGGAGGGCTGCATGGTCACCCTTTATATCATTCGCAACATCTCGTACTCTGCTTCGCAGCGAGATCCCGAAGAATGACGGGATTGGCCGAGCGTTCACGATTGCCTTTATTGTTCGGCGCCCCTTGAGGGCGCCGGACATACTGTGGTAGTACTTTGACCTTAGCATGGGGAATAAGCTTAGGCATGGGGAATCAAAAGGACTGATAGTTGATTATGTTTGGATTGTAATTAAAAATGTTTAAATGCCATTTAAAGCATGCTATAAAACGCACCAGAATAAGATATAAAACACAAGAGATAAAACTGCTTAGCGATTTCTTGAATTTCTGTAAGAAATGATGCACCAATAATTCAAAAATTATACAAAATCATTTCATTAAAACGATGTCTCCCTGTATTTTGACTGAAAACGAGGCAAATGCGTAATACGAATTTTAGAAAAATTTAACGAAATTTATCGATCGTAATATCTGCGTTTCAAATGTTTTCACATTGTTCTCGTTTTTAAATCGTTGATTAATTATTATTGACAAATTACATTAAATGTTGCTAAGAAATGAGAAAATACGATGATATATCGGAAAGTTTTGGCATTTAAATTTCGTTTACGGGAAATCGCTAATTTTGTAATGCAGACAAATGCAGACAAATGCATAGGTGCCAGGTTGCTATCAAGAAAAGCTCTGTAAATTAGTTTGACCAAAGACACAAGCTATCCGAAAAACTACTTAAGAAGTTCTGAAAAGCCTACTCCAAAAAGTCGAAAATTTTGTCAACAAACTATATTATATACAAGGTATGACAGCCGCCATTTTAGCCGGGGCGGAAGTGCGTAATTTTCCCGTAATTAATAGACTGTTTACCCTCACATCTACATTCGTAACTGTCATTGCAGGGAATCAGACTAAAATAGAATTGAACAATGGTACCTATACAAATCAGCGTTACGTTGTAGAATCGGGTACATCGGGTACCAATTCATTATTACGCAATTCCGCCCCGGCTAAAATGGCGGCTGTCATACCTTGTATATAATATAGTTTGTTGACAAAATTTTCGACTTTTTGGAGGAGGCTTTTCAGAACTTCTTAAGTAGTTTTTCGGATAGCTTGTGTCTTTGGTCAAACTAATTTACAGAGCTTTTCTTGATAGCAACCTGGCACCTATGGACAAATGTATTGAAAAGCGATGCTCACCGCAACTTTGCCGCAGACCTCATTTGCATGGTAAAAGTGTGCGGCAACTTTGCAGCAAACTTCATTTGCATAATGCTTTTAGCTGTAATCTTCTGGCGATGTTCGCTGCAACTTTGCAGCAAACTTCATTTGCATAAAATGTTTCTCTGCACTGTTCTGGCGATGCGTGTGGTGATGTTCGCTGCAAAGTTGCGGCAATGTTCGCCAACATATCGCGGCAAAGTTCTTCAAAATAAATAAGGACTGAAATTATGAAATAGAACAATGGTGCGCTGTTTTAAAAAAAACATATTTAGATCAAAAACATTATTTTTTTTTCACTATTTACCATGGACTGCACCAAATTTAAATAAATGGAAACGATTTAAATAAATCTACACTAAATAAATTCTCTCGATTTAAAGTATATCCTTACGGTTTGTTATGGGGGGTTGCGGGTGTCCGACCAAAGTTGACATTTCAAAATGTCTCGTAAGGGTCCCATGACTAGTTAGGAAATTCCTCACGGGTGTATGTCTCACGCCCAGTGTTTTACATGTGCTCATGGCGATGTCGACCGCTGTCATTTCTACTTTACTCCCATTTTCATGGAGATGTCGGCCGCTGTCATTTCTGCATTACTCCCATTTTCATGGAGATGTTGACCGCTGTCATTTCTGCATTACTCCCATTTTATGGAGATGTCGACCTCTGTCATTCATGCATTACTCTCATTTTATGGAGATGTCGACCGCTGTCATTTCTGCATTACTCCCATTATCATGGCGATGTCGACTGCTGTCATTTCTGCATTACTCCTATTTTCATGGAGATGTCGACCGCTGTCAATTCTGCATTACACTCGTTTTCATTGAGATGTCGACTGCTGTCATTTCTGTATTACTCCCATTTTATGGAGATGTCGACCGCTGTCATTTCTGCATTACACCGATTGTCGTGGAGATGTCGGCCGCTGTCATTTCTGCATTACTCCCATTTTATGGAGATGTCGACCGCTGTCATTTCTGCATTACTCTCATTTTCATGGAGATGTCGAGCGCTGCCATTTCTGCATTACTCTCATTTTCATGGAGACGTCGAGCACTGTCATTTCTGCATGACTCCCATTTTTATGGAGATGTCGAGCGCTGTCATTGCGCATTACTCTCACTTTTACAGAGATGTCGACTGTTGTTATTCCTGCAATACAGTCATTTCATAGAGATGTTGAGCTCTGTCATTTCTACATTACTCTCATTTTTATGGAGATGTCGAGCGCTGTCATTTCTGCATTATTCCCATTATCATGGAGATGTCGAGCGGTCATTTCTGCATTACTACCATTTTCATGGAGATGTCGAGAGCTGTCATTTCTGCATTACTCCAATTATCATGGAGATGTCGAGCGCTGTCATTTCTGCATCACTCCCATTTTTATGGAGATGTCAAGCGCTGTCATTGCACATTACTCTCACTTTTACAGAGATTTCGAGTGCTGTTATTCCTGCATTATCTCCTTTTCATAGAGATGTCGACCGCAGTCATTTCTGCATTTCTCTCATGTTTATGGAGATGTCGAGCGCGGTCATTTCTGCATTACTCCCATTTTCATGGAAATGTCGAACATCATCCTAACTGTAGCAGTCCAATAGGCACTTGGTGCCTGGATATCTTAGAATCAGCACCAGACCCTTAGGACAGACCGACAAACATAAATATAAACATTTACCAATTTTCTTTTTAAAATTTCAATAATCTCAGTTAAATTTTTACCTGTCCATGTGCTTGAATACCCATTTTATTAAATTGTTTCTTCCTGTGCCAATTTTTTTTATAAAACTATATTTTTGTGTGTTTTTTTTGAGTTTTTTTTACGGGTATAAATAAAAATATCATGATCATATTCACAAGTGCTATTAAATAGCAGATTCATTTCAAATTACAACTGAAAAAGTCGGCATTACCACTGTAACAATAGTAGCGCACTGGGCTTTGAATCCAGAGGTCAGTTGGATCCTCAGACAGTACCATGTTGTCTTTAAACATGACACTATTTCTATAGCGTACACCCTTTATAATGATTGACATGCAACATTGTGTCTTATTGTCCTCGTCTTCAGCCACTAATTCAAATGAGTAGATTATCAGTTACCTGTATAGATGGTTCATGTGATACAGTACTAGGTTTAATAACAAAACAAAAACAATTAGTCTAAAACTGATCGTCTGTTGGCCCTTCATGGCATAAAAACGACGTTAAAAATTCAAACAGATATGTGAAGTGCATTGTCCATTAATTCTTGGCTTACTTTAATAGCTTTCTCTCCAAATGTTTCAACAACGACTTTGTAATCACTCGGCATTCATCACCTTATCTTTCCATAAACTATTTATTTAAACCTAATGCAGTCAATTCATTTAACACATTTTAAGGAAAGTCCTGCAACGAAACCGTTTGGAAAATTGTCTGAATGACCTAGTTAATTCAAAATACATTTAACCAAGTCAACATAGCAACGTTTATTAATATTATGTCCATGACCACTATATATACCAAGGTTTAGTACTGATGATAAGATAGTTAAAATAACTGATAAACACGTGTACTGTTATTAAATAACGTGTTTTAATTCTTCAAAATTTTGGCGCCGAATTGATGCTTTGCATCAAGTTTTTCTTGTATGTATGTGAGGGGATACGGTGGTTGTCCATTATAGCAGGACAAAAGAGTACAGTGATAGACCCTTATATTAATGTGAGAGGGTACACTGTCGCCCCTTATATTAATGTAAGAGGGTACAATGATCGCCCGTTATATTAAAGTGAGAGAGTACAGTGGTCGTGAGAAGATAGGTGGTTACGTGAGAAGATAGGTGGTTGTCCTTGTGAGCGTAAGAGGTAATTAACTTGAAAAGAGATTTTCATGGAAACACAAGTTTTTAGTATATTTTATTAATTTGCAAATATTGAACTTATGTAGAAAAACTAGCTTGAAAAACAGTATTTGTACGAAAACACAGAAGCAGGTTTTTCACTAGTTGTGTTTTGGTTTTATTTTTGTTCTAAACCAATAAAACATCGAAACGTTTGGTATTTCGTACAGCTAACTTTTTAACATTTTGCTTTCTTCTTCAATAAAGCAAGATACTGTTCAATATAACAATGCTATTGAAAGAGAGAAAAAATACTCTGGCCTCAATCTATACATATCAGTCATCTAGCATGTTAGCAGTTTTCCACGCTTTTTCAATGATCATATGACGTTGGGAATTAGGTCCTTAATTGCATTAGCAAACTTTTAAAATATTTTGAAATGAAAAGAGTATTGTTTGAGATTTTATATAAATTAAAAGACGTCATTTAACGGGTAACCTTTTAATTTGTTTTCAGATGAAAAATGTATTGCATCTCTCACTTGTATAGTGTAGGAGAGAGGACGTTTAAACAATATTTTATTCTTAGGGGGAGAGTGGAGGGTTGGTGGTGTTGCCTTTGCGGAGGGGTGGCTGGGATTTCGTAGAAGGTATATGTAATTTGACTATTTACTCTCATATTTCCAAACAATGACAATCTGAACGAAAGAATGAAACATTTTTCCTTTCAGTAACGATTTGGATGAAGAGATCATGCGAATACAATACGCTGCCAAGGCTGAAATGCAGTTTTATGATGGCGACGTTAAACTGACCAGCGGAAATTATGTCAAACTTGGCACACAGATAGACATTGTTATTCATATAACTAATAATTTTGAAGGTTAATGATTTAAATTTCTTTACTCGATAGCATGACCGAGATTCAGGAACACATTAAAATGGTGTTGAAATGAAGGTGTTTCAAGTAGAAATTCTTATTTCTTGGACGTCAAATAATTGTATAATGCCTAATTGTAATGTTGAATAAATTGTATTGTTACACAAATGTTGTTGTTTGGGAGATGCGAGACAGTGTACTTCCTACTCCCCGCTTTGCATCTGCATAATACCAAATTTTAATATTACGATTTTACGAAATCATGACTTTAAGCTACTCGATGAAATATTTATGAAAGCTAAACTAGTTCTATGTATTTTTATCTCCAAATGTTTTGTTTTGCAGATTTCTTTGACATAACCGTTAAGGAATGTGCAGCGTCCGTTATAACACTAATTGAGAACAGGTGCCCGCTGGAGGAGGGGATATTTGGTAAATTCAACAAAACGGGCGTTGGTTTACTACAAAACACGTTCCAAATGTTTCGACCCACTACAACCTTTAATGGTCCCATGGATATTCTCTTCTCGTGTACTTTGGAGGTCTGCCGTACACCATGTGCTCAGGTTCATATGTATTATCTTTTCTTGTACGCTTATCGTAGGTGCTAGGAGAATGTGTTATGGCAGGAGTTTGTAAATAATAATACGGTAATTAGTAAATAGTTAATGATAACGATAGCACAAATGGATGATCGTTTTAGTTTTAAAACACAAATGTTAAAATCTTCATCGTTACTACAAGCGCTTGAGAAACGATGTGTTTGAATGATGTTTCATTTTTAGCACATGTTAGGCCATATATGACGGCCGATTTTTTTGTGGTAGAGGCAAACCACCCCATATTTTCTGGGTAGAACCAGTACCTTAAAACGAATAAGTACGGAACCTTGTTCAGCAGGCTATGTTGAGTATTTCCCTCTAAATGGGGATAAATAACGGTGGCAACGTGTAATCATATATATATATATTGTCATAACCCATGCTGAGTATTAATCAAATTTCAATAGAGAAATGTAATCGAGAAAAGAAGCAACATACTGCGAATTATTAGCTTTGTTGACGTGCCGTTCTTTATGTTAGTTAGTATTAACCTTTGCAGACAAGTATGTATGTATAACACGAGGACATCTATCTAGACATTCCTCTTTCATGGTTAGACTACTTAAAATACAATAAAAATAATATGAAAGAGATCGAAATTTGCAAATCGCCGAACACGATAACTATAAAAATGCAGTATTGGTTTGATTGAGAGTGTTCATGAATGGTAGTGAATGGTAGTGAAAAATGCTTTCAACCGTTCAAGCCCTTTAGACCCCGGTTGAGCAGAACTCAACATTTAAAATGTCAATAGTACTTAAATATGAGCCATCCTAAAGATTGTTTGCATATGCTCGTGAATATAAAACCTTCAGATTGGTATTTTCATACTATTCTATGCCCAGCGGCGAATGGTCCCAGTTCCTAACAAAATGCTTTGTCCTAAACGAGAAAACAGTGAACGAAGCAGACAAAATGGGAAACCGAAACCCAGGCAGGTGTAACTGAAGCCTTTAATGAGACTTCTCGGTGTCTGGATGACATATTGAACATTGACAATCCTTTCATTTCTACTATGGTTAATGTCTTCTATTCTATAGAACTTCAGCTCAACACAGCCTACATTTCTGATACTGTCGCTTCTTTTCTTTGTTTCCATTTCTCTATTGAACATGGAGAAATATTAATAAAATCTACGACAAGTGAGATGATTTTAATTTTGATATTGTTAATTATCCCCACTTAGATGGGGATGTTCCCCAAGCTACTTCTTATTGGGTCTATGCCTTTTAACTTATTATTTTTTTAAGAACTTGTAGTCGAGTCGAGGACTTTAATATTCGTACTCTAAGAAGCTACTCTATCAGGGTCACCGTTCCCATAAACTTCGAAAAATCGTTGCAAAATTGTATTATCGTAACACTTATCTATTTTTAAAATATAAAAGTAATTTAAGAACTCTTATGCAACAACGGCTATCACAACCTGACATCTATAGTGATGTGATTTACAAACTTCGTAAACTTCATAATCATTTTCATACAATATTTATTAAACGTGTTAACAAGAGGTTATGACCTTGTCATTTTGCAGCACACTGCATGTTTTGTGCTTGGTCCAACTATACTTTTCTCTTTGATTGTGCGATAACCGGACATATTATGGACCCTATGATGACGTCTACCTAAATCGTCAAATGCTTAAATCGTGTCTTGTCGTAACCTTAATGGTTTGTTTTCTTGTTGCGCTGGCTTCTGTCAAGTCATAGTGTACTTGCTGTGTGGCGTTCTATGTTTTTGTTTTTATATGCAAATATACATGATCATCTATGTTATACTTATATTGCCTGTTAATGCTGTATTGTTTGTTAGAGAATATAGCCTGGCGGGGATATCTGTATTTACACTGTCCCGTTTATTGAGATGACAATAGGGTAAGGGTGAGGTGGTACACACTAGAACCTGGTTTAAAACCGCATCGCCCTTTTATGCCACTGATCGTTCCAAGGCGGGGGATGTATCCTCGATTTTAGGGTGCAACAAACCTCTATTTTTCTTTATTGTAAGCCCTTATAAATAAATACAACCCCACCAAGCGGTATTCTCAAGCAAAATTAGGCATCATACATAGTCGGTATTAGTAAAAGATACAGATTATATGAACAGTCACCAAGATAGTACTCAATGACATTGATACCACTATTGTAGGTTAAGAATATGAGCATGCAGTTTAGTGTTGACTCTTTCTTCTTCCAATTTAATGAGATTTGGTTTATGACTTTCATTATCAGTTAATGAGATCTGCTTTATGGCTTTCTAAGATTTTGTTTATATATTCATATATACATGATCGTCTTTATTGCCTAGTAAAGCTGCCTCGTTTGTTAGAGAATCTAACTTGACAGGGATTTCTTTATTTACACGTTTGTATTGTATGATAAGAGTGAGGTGTGTGGCACCGTAGAACATGGTTTAACCCCCAGCGACCTTTTTGCCATGACCATTTCAAGGCAGCAGCCCTACTGTCAACCCGTTTGTGTCTGTGATTTCACATGCCTTGCCTTTTATATAACATTATAATTGTTGTGTGTGTTAATGCGTGTTTTATTTGTGTGTTCTGTAAAAGCTACATTTCCCGTTCGACGTTCATGCCTTCTTTTACCAGCGTCGCTGGTCAATGCTGTATCGTAACACGAAGAGGTTTCTTATTAATGCAGTTGTGCAGACTATTTTTTAAATGTAAATATAATACCCAGAAAGGTCATGTGCACTCGCCTTTATGAAGGCTGTTTATAAACTTTTGTGTCACCTTCGTATAATTATAATACTATACGTCAACAATGTCCATTATTTTCCAATACCTACTCGATTATGTAGATTATGTTTAGTATTATCAAAAACAGTAATGTCCATGCAGGTGACCAGTAATGTAATTAACGGCCATGATAAATTAGTAATATTATTGTGAATTAATCTATAATGCATGGCGCACACATGTTGAATGATTAATCATGTTATTTCATGTCATTAATGACGCAGGTTGAGGTGTCGCCTTGGACATAACCTTATCAAAAATTAATTATAAACTTGTGATTGTGTATGTCCGAAACATGATACAGATGCATGGGAGAAAAAAAAGAACGATACAGAAGGAGCAAAAGTGAGAAAAGAAAACGGGTATTGTAAAAGAATTGTCAGAAAATATTGTCGTTAAAAAAATAGTATGTTTTACTTTTTGAAAACACCCCCTGTTTATCCTTGCAGTACTTCTGTAATGGTACAGACCCATTGGCAATTGGAACAACCGGTCGTAAAAGGAGACAAGCACAGGCGGGTGCCATAACCAAGTCTATGATGCTGGGAACAACGTTCAGTGTAGGCACTGAAGGTAAGGCACGCTCGGGCATTTTCAAGTGTACAGTTAAATCTCAGGTGACAAAATGGAGTTTTTTATAAAAAAATCTTCTTCTTTACCTAACTGTTTATGATTTTTACATTACTCACTAATACAATGCTTAAACTGTTACGAATATTCCGAAATAATATGTTCTGAAAGAATTTAAAAAGTTATAAAGTATGATCTGCAAAGGTTCGAATTTTATAAGAAAACGATCCGATTTGACTGTGTGCTCCTTTAAAGCTAAATAACCCATTTTGTATATCTTGAGTACATTGTTCAGTCAAGTATTGTACACATTTAACCCCGTTTGCAGTGTATCTGAACATATCACCGGTGTTAGTTCCAACATATGTGGATTGTCCATCTGTCCAGTTACAACAATTTGCGAGATTGAACTTAGTATCTTCTGATGCCGGGTAGCACTAATGAATCGTATAATGTGTGCATTTTACTTCATATGATGATATTAATATATTTTTTCAATATGTCAGATGCTGTAACAGTGAAATCCAAGAGATATGGCGTATGCATTAAAACCTATACCTACATCAGCGTTTTAGCAAGCCTCAGTTTTCTTCTAGTTCTGTCTATGTCAACCATGGTTTTCTACACGTATGAATGGCAGTTTGGTAAAACAATACAAGCTGAACAGTCCGAAACGGATTGCAAAAGGAGAAAGAAGGATACTAATAAGGATAAAACAAATGGAATAAAAGTCGACGATGAAAATGTGGATGTTGACAAGGAACTGCAAGCTGGTGTTCAAGAACAGGGTAATGCAAGTAGCAGTTTGGAAACACATTTAGGTCATATCAAGGAGAGAGTTGTGGAAGATAAAACAGAATCGTTTCAAGTGAACAACACTGATAAAAAGGCTGTTAACACAGAAACTGTTTGCAATAAGTCATTACAGACATTGACAAGTCATTCACTTAGTAATTTGCAATATATAAAAGACCATCAACTTTGTAAATTGAATGTCAAATGGACGAAAGATAGTAAAGTAAATACTAGTAGAGGAAAGCAAACTGACATAGCTAAGGCGATGGGCTTCTCAACTGTAATGTCCGAGTTGGAGATAGTGTGTCAAAATAAGAAAGACAAAATAATTTTAGACCCACAAAATGTAAACGCCATTACAAAACCTGGTGTTAGTAAAGAAACAAAACTGAAGTCTATTTTGAAGAAGAGAATTGACGAAAAGCTTTCAATAGGAACAACAACCGACGGTTGGACAAATAAGGCCTGTGACTTTGACCCCATAATGGAACAGTTTCAGAATCGAATAAGTTTTATTAGGAGAAGGAGCAGTTTACTGAAATCCGAAAGTCAGGAACATCTTCTACCTAAGAAATGATTTATTTTTTCAAGAAGTGGAAACCATACTTATAATCAATATATACTGAAAAGGGGATCCCGTGAAATCAACGAACCCAAACAAGAGAGGAAAAAAATACCAGACTCTGTTTTTACTGAGTCTGTTCAAGAGAAGTAATATAAGGTACAACACCTCTCACGCACTTTAGCATCGGATTAAGTGAAGTTTCGGGCAAGAATAGGTTCATTAATTATCCTGGAAGAGGTGTAAACCCTGATCCCCTCGAATGCATGTTCTTTTTGTCATGCTCCTTAAATGTCATCAACATCTCTGTATTGTTTCTGGTGCTACTTGAGTGGTGGCAGAAACAATTATCGTGGCTCCAGCGAGAAATGCAATGTTTACAATAGAATTTGCAACAGCTCTGCAATTCTGCTAGTGAGAAGGTTCCATTTCCGTTACGCATAGTTTTAAAGCGATGTAAATGGAGGTTGGGCCTGAAATGTTCATTTCTGAAACTGATCATATAATTGTTCTGTGTTGGTGCGCCGTACAACCGGATTCAAAACTAATGTATGACGCCATTAACGTTGGGATCATCAAAAGACCAGCAAGTAATAACACTATAAGTTGAGGACACCTTTGTATAACTGAAAAGCTCTTCAGTCAGGGATACCGTAACCATAAACTTTGAAAGTCGTATATCGTAACTCTCATCTATTTTTAAAAGTAATTCAAGAACTCTTCTACGACAAAGACTATCACAACCTGACTTATATGTGACGTCATTTATACACTTTTTAAGATACTTTTTCGTGTTCACTTTTATGCGGTCCCTTTTGCCTTTTGACCCGTCAAGGCGACACCCTAGGCCTATTGTTAGATATTTTATGTTTGTGCTCTCTTAGACTTTTCTTTGACAATAAATATGTTTATGTAATTGTGTAAATGCATGTTTTCTGATGGCTACATCCTGCAAATTGAACATTTCTCGTTCGACTTTTGTACCATTATGAACGAGTAACTTGAATATTTCTTTAAAAACTGTTCAGTGTACCAAGATTCTTTTAAATCAGACGCAATACATTCAAATAAAAATAAAAAATGCCGTTGTATTTTAGCATATTCTTATATTGACTTGTTAATATACTTGAATGTTATGTATGTTGAAGTGATGCATGTTTGAGTATTGTACAAATTGAAATCCCAATACTTCGCAGACGTCTTTAAGCATGATACATATTGAATTAGATTTTTAAGTAGATTATTTTTTCATCAGATGATTTCTGAGTTTGGCCACGAACTTTATGAGTACCCCTATTATGTACATGCAGTGTTTTAGGATTATGTTTGTTTTTTCACCTGTTACTTACTGTTATATCACCTTATGTGTGAATATGATATGTCAAAATATTTTATTTTTTTTGAAAGATAGTAGACTATAAGCAAACTATGATATATATATTGATAGTTAATAATGATACCTAGAGTGACATGTTTAAATATTTTCAAGGGAATGTTTTTGAGTGTTGTTTTTTTGATAAATCATTAAATTGTCTGAATATTTGCTTGGATGTTGGCTGGGCCAGAATAATAACGAGGTTGTGTGCATGTATCGATCTAAGCTAACTTGTAGGCGTTATTGCCTATTGAGCGTCCAAAGTCGGTAACTCTGTCTTCATCACGGTTTATGTCATGTAGTGCCCATTTCATTGACTATTTAAATATGCTCGGTTTGTGATGCAGTGCGGGCTTGCGATGCCATTGCGTTTGATTGCTGTGGT
This sequence comes from Cyrtodaria siliqua, assembly GCA_037043455.1. Taxonomy (NCBI): domain Eukaryota; kingdom Metazoa; phylum Mollusca; class Bivalvia; order Adapedonta; family Hiatellidae; genus Cyrtodaria; species Cyrtodaria siliqua. The sequence continues at coordinate 235,182 of JAWPHD010002476.1, forward strand.
TTCTATAAGACCATTTTTTTCATGATGAAATTTAGTCCAAGCATTTTATTTTTAAAATATCTCTTAATAACAGAGTTTATATGATAACAGAATTGTTAAATTGTTTGCATCCTAGTAGATATGGATATAATGTAAAATTAAGACGATAACATATCAAATTTAACCAAAAATATGTTTTTATATTGTCTTGCATTAGTGACCATTTTTTATGACCAAGAAAATAGGGGGTATGGGTATGGGTAGCTTTGACCAGAATTTATCCTTTTGTTATGAAAAATAAAAAGAAGACTACATGTATGCAAGAAATCCGCGGATTCACATGTCTCGCCTAACGGGGGCGGGACTTTAAAATAAAAGATCAATGATGCTTAAATGAAAACATTTTAATAACTAAAAACAATGGAGTTAACCGTTTGCTGAGATGACATTTAAAAACAAAATGCAATTTTATAAAAAAAAAAAAAAAAAAAAAAAAAGCAGGTCAAGGTCATAGATGAAATCCATGCGTCCAATTAGATGCACTACCCAAGACACAACTATGTCAACATAGAATGTTTTGTCTTTCAAAGATTAAGCTATAAACTAAGTTTAAATCATATAGTGGATAAGTATAGTTCATGAGAAAGTGATGTAAATGTAACAATTAAAGTTATCAGCCCTTTGCTTGGATGGTGAAGGTCACATTCACATTTGCTTTGTCACGTTGCAATGTACCACTCAAGATACAACTATAAGCAAAGTTTGAAAGGTCTTAGTCCAAACAGTTTGTGAAAAAGTGACCTTAACGCAAAGGTTGAAGGTAAAATCTATAAGGCTATCTGCCTTTTGCTTAGAGGGTCAAGGTCACATCCATTCGCTTTGTCACGTTGTGATGTATTATCCAAGAAACAACTAAAGGACTAATGCATAAAGTTTGTGAGAAAGTGACCTAAGCGCAAATGTTGATGGTGAAAATTATTATCTGCCCCTTGCTTGGAGGGTCAAGGTCACATCCACATTTGCTTTGTCACGTTGCAATGTACCACTCAAGATACAACTATAAGCAAAGTTTGAAAGGTCTTAGTTCATACAGTTTGTGAAAAAAGTGACCTGAACGCAAAACGTATTAGGTGATCTGCCCTTTGCTTGGAGGGTCAAGGTCACATCCACATTTGTTTTGTCACGTTGCGATGTACCACCCAAGATAAAACTATAAACAAAGTTTGAAATCTGTAGTGCATACAGTTTGCGAGAAAGTGACCTAAACGCAAATGTTGAAGGTAAATAATATTAAGTTATCTGCTCTTTGCTTGAAGGGTCAAGGTCACATCCACATTTGCTTTGTCACGTTGTGATGTACCACCCAAGATAAAACTATAAACAAAGTTTGAAATCTGTAGTGCATACAGTTTGCGAGAAAGTGACCTAAACGCAAATGTTGAAGGTAAATAATATTAAGTTATCTGCTCTTTGCTTGGAGGGTCAAAGTCACATCCACATTTGTTTTGTCACGTTGCGATGTACCACCCAAGATAAAACTATGAACAAAGTTTGAAATCTGTAGTGCATACAGTTTGCGAGAAAGTGACCTAAACGCAAAAGTTGAATGTAAAAAAATATTAAGTTATATGTCCTTTGCTTGGAGGGTCCAGGTCACTTCCACATTGCTTTATCACGTTGCAATGTACCACCAAAGATGCAACTATAAACACAGTTTGAAAGATCTAGTGCATACAGTCTGTGAAAAAGTGACCTAAACGCAAAACTTGAACGTTGACGCCTTCGTCGCCGCCGGAAAAGCAACACATGTCTCTTTTTTTCCTTCGAAAATGCGAGACATCAGGAAATACTCAGCTCATTTTATACTCGACCCCTGTCAACCTTGTATGTATAGTATTTTACATTGAAAAATGGCAAAATAACTCCAAAATGTGTGTAATTTAAAGAATGTTCAATATAAATTAAACCTGATGACCTATATATATTGTTACTTGTTTCAGCACCTTGTCATATACAAGTTTAAAGTTGAGCAGCAGTACATTGTTTTAAACTATCATTTTAGTGGGTGGCGTACGGACCATATGTTTGTTTTTTAAAGTAAAAAGACGAAAGATGATTACCTTGTTTGTATAAAAAAGAAATGTTCAATGACTATATTCCTCCTCCTCTCAGTGAAATATGGAGTTAGAAACACGTGTCTGAGTTAGAAACACGTGTCTGAGTTAGAAACACGTCTTCTTAAAGACGTCAAGTGCAACAAAATAACTGGTGACCTACTTCTTCTTTTTTTCTTTAAAGATAATTTTGTATTTAAATGATATCAAAGAGGTTACAAATATATATATATTTAAAAAGAAATCTCAGCATTAGCCGTAACTCCGGTAATACAAAGTCGATTTTGACGCCGAACCGACATACACACCTTGAAATGTAAGATGTAAGCATCCTGTAATGTTTCTAAACAGGTCGTTAAAAATTGTGGGAGGAGATAGACACACAACTTCGGGACGGGCGGACAAACATTCGGACTGACGTAAGTAACGATATATGTTATATGTCCCCTCACCATTCATTTATGATGGGGACATAAAAAGTAGTACCGACTAAGCAGCAACTGCAACGGTGAAGTGAAGTCTTACCGCTCTGGCTTCTGCAAAGTCATTCAGTACCTTCATTGTGGCTTTCTAGGCTATTGTTTTTTTTGTATTATATTTACACGAGTATATTTGTGTTTTACTTATATTGCCTATTGATGCTGCCTTGTTGGTTAGAGATTAGATCATGGCGGGGATTTCTTTATTTACACTGTCCTGTTTTAATGGGATGACTGTAGGGTAAGTGTGAGGTTTGGTGCACCCTAGAACCGGTTTAAACCCCCAGTGGCCTACTTTGCCACTGACCGTTCCAAGGCGGTAGCCCTATTGTCAACCCCTTTTGTGTTTGTGATGTCGTTTGCATTTTTTATTACTATTGCCTTTCTGTTTGTCTGTTTGCGTGTTTGTTTTTGTGTTTTGTGGTTGACTGTCGTCCTTGAATGCTGCTTTCCCTGTCCGATATTTTTATCCTTTTTCATAAACATCCAACCAGGTGTTTAGTAGAAGTAGCAATCCCACTATTTCCTTTATAAGACCATACACACAATGACAGACACGTTGTGCCAGTCTGTCCAATCATTATAGCTGACTCCCACATCAATCACTTGTGTTGTTCTACGGGTGTCCATGGCCGAGTGGTTAAGTCTCTGACTCGCCGCTGTGGGTTTGAGCATTCATGCGAGCAGGAATCTTTATGTGAGGAAGCTATTCAGCTGGCTTGTGAAACGTCGGTGGTTCATCCAGGTGCCCGCCGCCTGGAGGCCCACATAGGGTCTTCCTCCACCGATGAAAGCTGGGAAGTCACCATATGATCTTGGCTGTTGGTGCGACTATAAAATCCAGTTCAATTCAATGTGTGGTTGGTTCTACAGGAGTAAACAAAACTGTTCTACTGTAAGAATATTTTTGCTTCAAGCATCTTGGATAGAACTTGTAGACTTCACATGATTTTTTACCCGTAAAGAATGATGGACACTGGAAGCCATCTTAAAAAAATGTATTTAGTTCAGCACCAAGTCATGCTGATCAGTACTTTTAAAGGAGCAAATTGATGACACACCCCAACACCCCCATCCCCGCATAAATAGATATTTCAGTGCATATTTATTTTGAAAATCAAATAGTTAAGTATTCATAACTTTGCATTATCAACATGTTAAGAAGCAAACCTCCGTCCCCGAGACTGCTTAAACTAAAACCACGGAAAGTACACATATACAGAAAAGCAAACTGGGATCTCTTAACATGTAAAATGGAAGATTTCATCAAGTTCTTTCTCCTAAATTACAAGGGTAAGTCTGTTCAGACTTTGGGATGACTTCACTGAAAACTTACAAAAATATATAGACGAATGTGTCCCATCGAAAGTGATTAGAGGTAAGTCGTCCCTCCCGCGGATTACCCAAGATATCAAACGTATAGTCCGGAAAAGAAACTAACTCTACTGCAGACAAAAGAAAACAGGTTATCCTAACGATACACGTACATATTACACACTAAGGCACCTAATCTTACCTAGAAGAAATCATCGGGTTTGAACATGGAGAAAATAAAAATGTAAATAGTAAGAAATTGTTTTCATTCCTAAAAAACTCAAAAGGACAACCAAGGAATTGAGCCCCTCCAGTCAAATGGGAAAACAGTCAAAGGCAAGAAGGAGAAAGCAGATATCCTAAATAAACAATTTCAGTCAGTTTCCCCCCCCCCCCCACTCCCCCCCCCCCCCCCTCCCAAATCCCCACTTAGCCTGGCCCAAATTTGCCAGATAAACAGTGAAACCCCCTCCCCGCCCCCCCAAATCCCCACTTAGCCTGGCCCAAATTTGCCAGATAAACATTGAAAAACACCCAGACCTATCCCAGTGAATTTCACTCCCACCTAGTCAAACCACAAATATAAATCCCTCCCCTCCCCTTATAGCAAACATAGAGATTTCCCTTAACAGTATCCTAAAATTACTGAAGGATCTTAAACCCAACAAGGCTGCAGGACCGGACCAGATAAAAACCTTTGTTCTACAGGAACTTCGCGAGAATATAGCACCAGTTATACAGGTAATGTTTAATAGCTCACTTTAGACTGGCAAGGTGACCCAAGACTGGACTTCTGCTAATGTTGCCCACCAATTTAAAAAGGGAAATATGTCTCTGTCAAAAAATTACCGTCCAATATCACTAAAATGTCTTGGAACATGATGAAGCGTCTAACCTGGTAAGGCAAATGGGCTCTAATGGTTTAATGTATGACCTACAACATGGATTCAGAGAACGCCGGTCATGCGAAACACAGTTATGCATGTAGCCAGAAATGGCAGCAAAGGTAAGCAAACCGACTTAATTCTATTGGACTTCAGCAAGGCTTTCGACATGGTGAATCATGAGAAGTTGCTCCTAAAGATCCACAACTATGGCATAAGGGGTCAGACATTGTCCTGGATACGAGCGTTTCTGAGTGGTCATACACAGAAAGGGAGAGCTCCGACACGATCCCAGTCACATCCGGTGTACCACAAGGGTATGTTTTTGGCCCCATCCTATTCCTGGTATACATAAACGACTTGCCCGAAAACATTACCTCGCAAGTAAGGCTGTTCGCGGATGACAGAGCACTATACCTGACAATAGACGACCAACAAACTGACAATACTACCCTACATACTGACCTCAACAAACTACACGCATGGTCAGTAAAGTGGGACATGAGCTTCAACCCTTCTACGTGCCAGTCATTCAAATTATCAAGTAAAAAAAACACTACCGACTACGTACACATTACATAGACAAACATTAGAAATAGTCAGCAACGCTCGATACCTGGGTTAGACCTGGCTGGCAACTTGTCATGGAACACTCATGTCGATCGCATTGCTGGAAATGCAACTCGCACTTTAGGCTTTTTAAAAAGAAATATAAAAACTAATAACAGTAAGATAAAAGAGCACTCTTACAATGACCTCGTCTGTCCACAACTTGAGTATGCCAGTTATATCTGGATCCCCACACCCAATCCAATATAGACAAGCTTGAAATGATACAATGCAATGACATTTTTAAAGTGCATTTGTTTAAAAACAAAACGCCATTCTATTAAAAACGAGAGGCCCAATGGGGCCTGTATCCCAAGAGGGCCTGTATCGTTCTACTGGCTATCCCCGAGGCGGGGCCAAATTTGACCCCAGGGTCACCATTTGAACAAACTTGGTAGAGGATCCAAAAGCTGAAAATAAATAAAAAATATTAAACCTTTATCTCTTGTAGTTTCAGAGATGAATTTTTTTGAAGTTCTTCCCTATAACTCTATGTAAAACTGATCCAACAAGCTAAGCTCCCAATTAAAGGAAAAAGGTTTCTCCCATTTCTAATCATGTGAGATAGGTGTTTACCTCATGAGGGATTATAAGAATCCATCATGAGTATCCATGTGAGATAGGTAAATCTCACCCGAGGGTTAGAATTGACAATTTGTGCATCGACGTCACCAATAATTCGTCACCAATAACTAACATTTTAATGTTTTTTTTCACACAATGGCGTCATGCATCTGTTCACGTTATTGACGTCATTAGTGTTGTGCGTGAATTTTATCTCGACCCTAGGGTGAGATGGAAATATCTAGCCCCGGTAAAATGACGGTTTTCCTTGTCCGGTATGCCAGAAAACTCTATCTCACATGACATGTGACTCTTACATGAAACGCCATGACGTCACATTGGTGACGTCGCCTTTTTCTAGCGTAAAATCAAATACAGTCATTGAAGTATGCCTGTACAAAGCGCATTATGGGAGAAAAACAATCCATCATGAGTTTATCCATGTGAGATAGGTAAATCTCACCCTCGGGATCAGAATTGCAACCAGGAACTCGGCAGAGCCTCGTCCCTGGTTACAATTCTGACCCTCGGGTGAGATTTCCCTATCTGACATGGATACTCATGATGGATTCTTATATTCATATGAGGAAAAAAAAAAAAAAAAAATTGATCAAAACTTAACAGTTAATCAATTTCCTGTTTTTCCGACATGTAAATTACAACACAATACATTTGTATCAATTGTGTAAGTGTACCTCTTTTATATAAGTGACAAGAGACAAAAAACACGAAATGCACGTGCATCTCGATTCAGGTAGATAGACTGGTTTACGGTCAACTTTATTCATGGCAAAATGTTTATCATTATGTACAATGACAGCAGACGAAAATTCATAAAATTGTTGCTTTAAATAAAAGAGATATTTCAAAAATAAAAGTGTGGAGTTAGAAAAGCCGTTAAGTATATAGCATTTTTAACTAAATCAAGAGCCATAACTCCGCTGTTACTATTCCGATACGGCTGGTTTTCGAACTTGTCCAAGCTTTCATTGATATTAACAATCTGATCAAGTTTGGTAAAGATCGGATGAACAATGAAACCCCTATCGTCTTAACGAGGCAAAATATAGCACTTTTAACTAAATCAAGGGCCATTACTTCGCTGTTACTGGTCCGATATGGCAGGTTTTCAAACTTGTTCGAGCTTTCAACGACATTAACAATCTGATAAAGATTGGTAAAGATCGGATGAACAATAAAGCCCCTATCGTCTTAACGAGGCAAAATATAGCATTTTTAACTAAATCAAGGGCTACAACTCCGCTGATACTAGTCCGATATGGATTGTTTTCGAACTTGTCCGAGCTACAATGTGGTAAAATTTGGTAGAGATAGGATGAACAAGAAATATCACTGTAAGTGATAAATGCCCCCGAAGGGTCCTCTGACCTCTAAGTATGACCTTGACCTTGGAGCCATGGACCTGGATTTGTGCACGACACCTCACTTGGTTGTGGTGAGCATTTGTGCCAAATTATTTGAAAATCCGTCCAGGCATGCAAAAGTAATTGACAGGACACAATTTGACCTTTGACCTCTAAATGTGACCTTGACCTTGGGGCCACAGACCTGGATTTTGTGCGCGACACATCGTCTTGTTGTGGTGAGCACTTGTGCCAAGGTATTTTAAAATCCGTCCATGAATGCCAGAGTTATTGATCGGACACAATTTGACTTTTGACCTCCAAGTGTGACCTTGACCTTGAAGACTGGGTTTTGCGGGGGACACATCGTCTTGTTATTGGTGATCACTTGTGCCAAGTTATTTAAAAATCCCTGGAGGGGTTGTGAAGTTACGGTCCGGACAAGAACTTCGGAATGACGGACAGAATCCGGACGGACGGACGGACGGTGCGATTATAATATGCCCCCGAAAAAAAAATTCGGGGGCATAAAAACGAAGGCCCTATCGTCTTAATTCGGGGGCATAAAAACGAAGGCCCTATCGTCTTAACCCTGCAGGGGTTGTGACGTTACGGTCCGGACACGAAATTGCATACCTGTTTTTCACCTATGAACTGCAAGTGTGACCTTGATCTTTGAGGTACGGACCTGGGTTTTGCGCGCAACACATCGTCTTGTTATGGTGATCACTTGTGCCAAGTTATTTAAAAATCCCTGCAGGGGTTGTGAAGTTACGGTACGGACACGAAATTGCGTACTTGTTTTTGACATATGAACTTAAAGTGTGACCTTGACCTTTGAGGTACGGACCTGGGTTTTTGCGGGGGACACATCGTCTTGTTATGGTGATCACTTGTACCAAGTTATTTAAAAATCCCTGCAGGGGTTGTGAAGTTACGGTCCGGACACGAAATTGCGTACCTGTTTTTGACCTATGAACTTCAAGTGTGACCTTGACCTTTGAGGTACGGACCTGGGTTTTGCGGGGGACACATCGTCTTGTTATGATGATCACTTGTGACAAGTTATTTAAAAATCCCTGCAGGGGTTGTGAAGTTACGGTCCGGACAAGAACTTCGGAATGACGGACAGAATCCGGACGGACGGACGGACGGTGCGATTATAATATGCCCCCGAACAAAAAAAATCGGGGGCATAAAAACGAAGGCCCTATCGTCTTAACGAGGCAAAATATAGCAATATAGCATTTTTAACTAAATCAAGGACCATAACTCCGCTGTAACTGGTCCGATCTGGCTGGTTTTCGAACTTGTCCGAGCTTACATTGATATTAACAATGTGGTAAAGTTTGGTAAAGACAGGAAGAAAAATGAAGGCCCTATCGTCTTAACGAGGCAAAATTTAGCAATATACATTTTTAACTAAATCAAGGGCCATAACTCCGCTGTTACTGGTCCGATCTGGCTGGTTTTCGAAATCATCCGAGCTTTCATTGATATTAACAACCTGTTAAAGTTTGGTAAAGATCGGATGAAAAATGAAGGCCCTATCGTCTTAACGAGACAAAAGTTAACAACGGACGACGGACAACGGACGATGGACGACGGACGGACGACGGACAACTCGGCATCCCATAAGCTCTGCTGGCCTTCGGCCAGTAGAGCTAAAAAAGAAGAAGTAAAAAAATATGGAACAGTTTGATAAAGATCAAATGAAAAACAAGAGGCCCAAGAGGGCCTGTGGACGCTCTACTGGCTAACACGGCTGCCATTTACATTTTTTTGAAAGTTTCGGCAAAAAACAGCTTTTTAACTAAATCAAGGGCCACAACTAAAGAATCTGGTAAAGTTTGGTAAATATCAGATAAACAAGAGGCCCAAGAGGGCCTGTGGACGCTCTACTGGCTAACATGGCTCTTATAACATCAATGAAGCGAGTGACTGCCATTAACGTTTTTTTGAAAGTTTCGGGAAAAAACAGCTTTTGAACTAAATCAAGGGCCATAAGTAAAGATCAGATGAAAATGAAGACCCTACCTTTAACGAGGCAAAATATAGCATTTTTAACTCCTCTGTTACTGGTCCGACTGGTCCAACATAGAGCTAAAAAAATTATTAATTAAAAAAAAATAGAAGAAAAAATAAAAAAAATAAAAAATAAAAAAATAAAAAAAAAAATAATTAAAATTAAAAAATTAAAAAATAAATATATTAATGTAAAAAAATAATTAAAAAAATAAAAGTTTGGTAACGATCGGATGAAAAATGAAGGCCCTCTCGTCTTAACAAGGCAAAATATAGCGTTTTGAACTAAATCAAGGGCCATAACTAAGTTGTTACTGGTCCGATATGTTTGGTTTTCAAACTTGTCCGAGCTTTCATTGATATTAACAATCTGATAAAGTTTGGTAAAGATCGGATGAACAATGAAGCCCCAATCGTCTTAATGAGGCAAACTATAGCATTTTTAACTAAATCAAGGGCCATAACTCCGCTGTTACTGGTCCGATATGGCTAGTTTTCGAACTTGCTCGAGCTTTCATTGATATTAACAATCTGATAAAGTTTGGTAAAGATCAGATGAACAATGAAGCCCCTATCCTCTTAACGTGGCAAAATATAGCATTTTTAACTAAATCAAGGGCCACAACTCCGCTGTTACTGGTCCGATATGGTTGGTTTTCGAACTTGTTCGAGCTTTCAATGACATTAACAATCTGATAAAGTTTGATAAAGATCGGATGAACAATGAAGCCTCTATCGTCTTAACGAGGCAAAATATAGCATTTTTAACTAAATCAAGGGCCATAACTCTGGTGTAACTTGTCCGATCTGGCTGGTTTTCGAACTTGTCCGAGCTTTCATTGATATTAACAATGTGGTAAAGTTTGGTATAGATAGGTTGAATAATGAAGGCCCTATCGTCTTAACGAGGCAAAATATAGCAATATAGCATTTTTAACTAAATCAAGGGCCATAACTCCGCTGTTACTTGGCCGATCTGGCTGGTTTTCGAACTCATCCGAGCTTTCATTGATATTAACAACCTGTTAAAGTTTGGTAAAGATTGGATGAAAAAAGAAGGCCCTATCGTCTTAACGAGACAAAAGTTAACAACGGACGGACGACGGACGACGGACGGACGACGGACGGACGGACGGACGACGGACAACTCGGCATCCCATAAGCTCTGCTGGCCTTCGGCCAGTAGAGCTAAAAATGAAGGCCCTACGGTATTAACGAGGCAAAATATAGCATTTTTAACTAAATCAAGAGCCGTAACTCCTCTGTTACTGGTCCGACTGGTCCAACATAGAGCTAAAAAAATATTTAAAAAAATCAAATAAAAAAAAAAAAAAAAAAAAAAAAAAAAATTATTAAAAAAAATAAAAAGGTCTAAAACAATTCTATAATAAAAAAATATTAAAAAAATAAAAAAATAAAAAAAATAAAAAAGTAAATAAAAATAATATAAAAAAAGAAAGTCATAAAATCTGCTAAAGTTTGGGGAAAGATCAGATGCAAAATAAAGACCTGGTCATATGACGAGGCAAATTATAGCATTTTTAACAAAATCAAGGGCCATAACTCCGCTGTTACTCGAACTTGACTAAGCTTTCACAGACATTAACAATCTGATAAAGTTTGGTAAAGATCGGATGAAAAATGAAGGGCCTATCGTCTTAACGAGGCAAAATATAACATTTTGAACTAAATCAAGGGCCATAACTCCGCTGTTACTAGTCTGATATAAATGGTTTTCGAACTTGTCCGAGCTTTCATTGATATTAACAATCTGATAAAGTTTTGTAAAGATCGGATGAACAATGAAGCCCATATCGTCTTAACGAGGCAAAATATATTTTAACTAAATCAAGGGCCATAACTCCACTGTTACTGTTCCGATATGGCTGGTTTTCAAACATAATCGAGCTTTCAACAACATTAACAATCTGATAGAGATTGGTAAAGATCGGATGAACAATGAAGCCTCTATCGTGTTAACGATGCAAAATATAGCATTTTTAACTAAATCAAGGGCCATAACTCCGCTGTAACTAGTCCGATAGGGTTGGTTTTCGAAATTTTCCGAGCTTTCATTGATATTAAAATTGTGGTAAAATTTGGTAAAGATGGGATGAAAAACGAAGGCCCCATCGTCTTAACGAGGCAAAATATAACAATATAGCATTTTTAACTAAATCAAGGACCATAACTCTGCTGTCACTGGTCCGATCTGGCTGGTTTTCGAACTTGTCCGAGCTTTTATTGATATTAACAATGTTGTAAAGTTTGGTAAAGATAGGATGAAAAATGAAGGCCCTATCGTCTTAACGAGGCAAAATATAGCAATATAGCATTTTTAACTAAATCAAGGGCCATAACTCCGCTGTTACTTGTCCGATCTGGCTGGTTTTCGAACTCATCCGAGCTTTTATTGATATTAACAACCTGTTAAAGTTTGGTAAAGATCGAATGAAAAATGAAGGCCCTATCGTCTTAACGAGCCAAAAGTTAACGCCGACGACGGACGACGGACAACGGACAACTCGGCATCCCATGCAAGCAAGGTTTTACGCAAGCGTAAAATAGCTGCCTAATGAAAATAGCTTTATTTCTGGGTAGGAACTGGGAACAAAGTTTAACATAATAACAGACCAAGTCACGGGTGTTATTCAGAAAAAGAGTTGTCACGGAGACGTTTTTTTTACCAGACACTTTCTTCCCAATTTGTGCTACCAAACATTTTGAATCAAGGTTGGCGAATCCTTGACATGCCTTACAAATTGATTACATATTCATCTTTGTAACACAACGTGCTAAAGTACACATCAGCACAGAAATACAATTACTCACATGTATGGGATATGTTTGCGTTAGCGTGCATTACAACACAGATAAACTGTTCAATGCTACCATGTGTAATTATAAGATTGCATTAGCAAAGTGAAACAAGAGGTCCAAGAGGGCCTGTGGACGCTCTACTTGCTCTAGATAAAGTTTATGTATAAGGGGCCATAACTCTTTAAAATATTGTTCAACCAGAACATGCTGAAGATATACGCAACTAGACTTGGTACTGATTGTCCCTGACAAGTTTCGCTGAAATCCAGCAAGAGGTTTAGAAGAACTAGTCTGTACAAAGTTGGTGTATTAAAACCTTTAAGGGGCCATAACTCTGCCAAAATTCATTCAACCAAAACACGGCAATGACAGGTGCAACTAGGCTTGGTACTGATCATCCCCATCAAGATTCGTTGAAATGCAGCAAGGAGTTCAGAAGAGACTAATCTGGACATCGTTTGGCTATTAAAACCTTTAAAGGGCCATAACTCTGCCAAAAATCATTCAACCCGAATATGGCGATGATATGCACAACTAGGCTTGATACTGATCATCCTTGTCAAGTTTCGTTAAAATCCAGTCAGGGGTTCAGGAGAACTAGCCCGGAAAATGCTTGTGTATCAAAAACCTTTAAAGGGCCATAACTCCATCAAAAATCTGTTAACAGGAATGCCACGATGACATACACAACTTTGCTTGCTGCTGATCATCCCTGTAAAGTTTAGTTGAAATTTCGGGAGGCGTTCAGGAGAACTAGTCCAGACAAAGATTGTGTATTAAAACCTTTAAAGGGCCATAACTCTGCCAAAAATCATTCAACTGGAACACGGCAATGATTTGCACAACTAGACCTGATACCGATCATCCTTGTCAAGTTTCGTTAAAATCCAGCCAGGGGTTCAGGAGAACTAGCCCGGAAAATGCTTGTGTATCAAAAACCTTTAAAGGGCCATAACTCCATCAAAAATCTGTTAACAGGAATGCCACGATGACATACACAACTTTGCTTGCTGCTGATCATCCCTGTAAAGTTTAGTTGAAATGTGGGGAGGCGTTCAGGAGAACTAGTCCAGACAAAGTTTGTGTATTAAAACCTTTAAAGGGCCATAACTCTGCCAAAAATCATTCAACTGGAACACGGCAATGATTTGCACAACTAGACCTGATACTGATCATGCTTGTCAAGTTTCGTTAAAATCCAGCCAGGGGTTCAGGAGAATTAGCCCGGAAAATGTTTGTGTATCAGAAACCTTTAAATGGCCACAACTCTACCAAAAATCTGTTAACTGGAACGCGACGATGATATGCACAAGTATGCTAGGTGCTGATCATCCCTGTAAAGTTTGGTTGAAATGTGGGGAGACGTTCAGGAGAACTAGTCCAGACAAAGTTTGTGTATTAAAACCTTTAAAGGGACATATAACTCCGCCAAAATCATTCAACCGGAACACGGTGACGATATGTACAACTATGCTTGGTACTGATCATCCTTGAAAAGTTTCACTGAAATCTGGCCAAATGAATGCTCTTTCTTCTTAATGAGGCCAAAATATAGCATATTTCAGAAAATCAAGGGCCATAACTCCGGTGTAAATGGTCCAATCTGGCTGGTATTGAAATTTGTCGGAGCATTCATTGATATTAACAATCTGGTAAAGTTTGGTAAAGATCGGATGAAAAAAGAAGGCCCTATCGTAGAATTAACGAGGCAAAATATAGCATATTTAACTAAATCAAGGGCCATAACTCCGCTGTTCTGGTCCGATCTGGTTGGTTTTCGAACTTGTCCGAGCTTTCATTTATATTAACAATCTGGTAAAGTTTGGTAAAGATCGGACGAAAAACGAAGGCCCTATCGTAATATATCATTTTTTACTAAATCAAGGGCCATAACTCCGCTGTTGCTGGTCCGATCTGGCTGGTTTTCGAACTTGTCCAAGCTTTCATTGATACTAACAATCTGGTAACGTTTGGTAAAGATCGGATGAAAAATGAAGACTATCGTCTTAACGAGGCAAAATATAGCCGTTTTAACTAAATCAAGGGCCATAATTCCGCTGTTACTAGTCCGATATGGCTGCTTTTCGAACTTGTCCGAGCTTTCGTTGATATTAACAATGTGGTTAAGTTTGGTAAAGATAGGATGAAAAATGAAGGCCCTATTATCTTAACGAGGCAAAATATAGCATTCTGAACTAAATCAAGGGCCATAACTCCGCTGTTACTTGTCCGATATAAATGGTTTTCGAACTTGTCCGAGCTTTCATTGATATTAACAATCTGATAAAGTTTGGTAAAGATCGGATGAACAATGAAGCCCCTATCGTCTTAACGAGGCAAAATATAGCATTTTTAACTAAATCAAGGGCCATAACTCCGCTGTTACTGGTCCGATATGGCTGGTTTTCGAACTTGTTTGAGCTTTCAACGACATTAACAATTTGATAAAGTTTGGTAAAGATCGGATGAACAATGAAGCCCCTATCGTCTTAACGAGGCAAAATATAGCCTTTTTAACTAAATCAAGGTCCATAACTCCGCTGTTACTTGTCCGATATGGCTGGTTTTCGAACTTGTCCAAGCTTTCCTTGATATTAACAATGTGGTAGAGTTTGGTAAAGATAGGATGAAAAATGAAGGCCCTATCGTCTTAACGAGGCAAAATATAGCATTTAACTAAATCAAGGGCCATAACTCCGCTGTTACTGGTCCGATCTGGCTGGATTTTGAACTTGTCCGAGCTTTAATTGATATTAACAATCTGGTAAAGTTTAGTAAAGATCGGATGAAAAATGAAGGCCCTATCGTATTAACAAGGCAAAATATAGCATTTTTAACTAAATCAAGGGCCATAACTCCCGCTGTTACTGGTCCGATCTGGCTGGTTTTCGAACTTGTCCGAAGCTTTCATTGATATTAACAACCTGTTAAAGTTTGTTGAAGATCGGATGAAAAATGAAGGCCCTATCGTCTTAACGAGACAAAGGTTAACGACGGATGACGGACGGAATGGACGACGGACAACTCGCCATCCCATAAGCTCTGCTGGCCCTTGGCCAGTAGAGCTAATAAAGGCCCTATCGTATTAACGAGGCATTATAGCATTTTTAACGAAATCAAGGGCCTTAACTCAGTTGTTACTGTCCAATCTTGCTGGTTTTCAAAACTTGTCCGAGCTTTCATTGATACTAACAATCTGTAAAGTTGGTAAGGAGGAATGAAAAATGAAGACCATAATTATCGTCTTAACGAGGCAAAATATAACATTTTTAACTAATTCAAGGGCCATAACCACGCTGTTGCTGGTCCGATCTGGCTGTTTTCGAACTTGTCCGTGCTTTCATTGATTATTAACAATCTGGTAAAGTTTGGTAAAGATCAGATGAAAAATAAGGGCCCTATTGTCTTGAGGCAAAATATAGCGTTTTTAACTAAATCAAGAACATAACTCAGCTGTTACTCGTCCAAGCTGGCTGTTTTCGACTTATCCGAGCTTCCATTGATATTAACAATCTGGTAAAGTTTGGTAAAGAATCGATGAAAAATGAAGGCCCTATCGTCTTAACGAGCCAACATATAGCTTGTTAACTAAATCAAGGGCCATAACTCTGCTGTACTGGTCCGATCTGGCTGGTTTTCAAATTTGTTCGAGCTTTCATTGATATTTAACGACATGTTAAAGTTTGGTAAAGATCGAGACGAAAATGAAGGCCCTATCGTCATAACGAGACAAAGGTTAACGACGGACGGACGTCGGCATCTCATAAGCTCTGCGAAGGCCAGCAGAGCTAAACAAGAGGCCCAAGAGGCCTGTGGACGCTCTACTGGCTAACATGGCTCTTATAACATCAATGAAACGAGTGACTGCCATTTACGTTTTTTTGAAAGTGTCTGGCAAAAAACAGCTTTTTGACTAAATCAAGGGCCATAACTAAAAATCTGGTAAAGTTTGGTAAAGATCAGATGAAAAGTGAAGGCCCCTACCGTATGTAACGAGGCAAAATATAGCATTTTTAAACTAAATCAAGAGCACATACTCACTTGTTACTAGTCGACTGGTACCAACATAGAGCTAAAAAATAAAAAAAATATATATAATTTAAAGAATCAAAAAAATAATATTCAAACAAATAAAAATTCAAAAAAAAAAAATTCAAAAAAAAATAATAATAATTAAAAAATCAAAATACAAACAAAAAAAATAATTATAAAAAAATCAAATTCAAAAAAAAAAAATTCAAACAAAAAAAAAAATCAAAAATAAATCTAATTGAAAAAAATTAAAATGCAAAAAAGAAAAAAAGAAACCAAAAAATTAAATTACTCCGCTGTAACTAGTCCGATATGGCTGGTTTTCGAATTGTCCAAGCTTTCATTGATATAACAATGTGTAAAGTTTGGTAAAGATAGGATGAAAAAATGAAGGCCCTATCGTCTTAACGAGGCAAAATATATTTTAACTAAATCGAAAAATATAGCAATATAGCATTTTTAACCACAGACCTAATAACAAATAGATTGGACACTACGAAAATTAACTAAATTTCACATGCACAGTGCAAAAATTTCACAAATTATTTCCAAATTTTAAACACATATATTATGAAGAGTTTTATAAATACAAGTTTCATTCATGCCAAATACCATCACAAATTTAATTTTCTTTCCAATGATAGTAATTTTTCTTTCTCTTACATTTAAAGCAAAAAAGTAGTTTGACGGAAACTTTGACTATGTCAAAACCTTCATTTTTATGAGAAAAGTGAAAAATTATGACATTTTTAACTTTAAACATCTTTTTATCAATGTCTTACTTTCAAAATAAAACATAAGTTATTATAATACCATTTTCCTATTCACTATGAATCGTTTGAATGTATTCTCATCAAAATCAGTGAATAATTCGGATGAACAATGAAGCCCCTATCGTCTTAACGATGCAAAATATAGCATTTTTAATAAATCAAGTGCCATAACTCCGCTATTACTGGTCGATATGGCTGTTTTTCAAACTTATCTGGCATTTCATCAATATTAACAATCTGGAAAAATAGCATTTTCAACTAACTCAAGGGCCATAACTCCGCTGTTACTAATATGATCTGGCTGGTTTTCGATACTTGTCCGAGCTTTCATTGATATTAACAATCTGGTAAAGTTTGGTAATGATCGGATGAAAAAATGAAGACCCTATCCCGTAGAGCTAAAAAAATCATCAGCTCCAAAAAGTAGGTCAAGGTCATAGATGAAATCCATGCCTCCAAAAAGATGCACTACCCAAGACACAACTATGTCAAAATAGAATATTTTGTCTTCCAAAGATTAAGCTATAAATTAGGTTTAAAACATCTAGTGCATAATTATAGTTCATGAGAAAGTGATGTAAATGTAACAATTAAAGTTATCCGCCCTTTGCTTGGATGGTGAAGGTCACATCCACATTTGCTTTTTGACATGTTGTGAAGTACTTTCCAAGAAACACCTAATAAGCAAAGTTTGAGGTATAATGCATAAAGTTTGTCAGAAAGTGACCTAAACGCAAATGTTGAAGGTAAAAATTATTAGTTATCTGCCCCTTGCTTGGAGGGTCAAGGTCACATCCACATTGCCTCGTCATGTTGCAATGTACCAATCAAGATACAACTATAAGCAAAGTTTGATAGTGCATACAGTTTGTGAAAAAGTAACCTAAACACCAAAGCTGAACCTAAAAATTATTAATGATATCGCCCCTTTCTTGGAGGGTCAAGGTCACTTCCACATTTGGTTTGTCACGTTTGCGATGTACCTCCCAAGATACAACTTAAGCAAAGCTTGAAAGGTTTGAAAATTATGAGGTTATCTGCCCTTTGCTTGGAGAGTCAAGGTCACATCTACATCTTCTTTGGTACCACCCTAGATACAACTATAAACAAAGTTTGAAAGGTGTAGTGCATACAGTTTGCCACGAAATTGACCCTCAAAGCAAAAGTTGAAGGTAAAATTATTAAGTTATCTGCCTTTGCTTGGAGGGTCAAGGTCACTTCCAACTTTGCTTTGTCACGTTGCGTTGTACCACTCAAGATACAACTATAAGCAAAGTTATAAAGGTCTATTGCATACAGTTTGTGAAGAAGTGACATAAACGCAAAAGTGAACCTAAAAATTATTACGTTATCTGCCTTTTCTTCGAGGGTCAAGGTCACTTCCACATTTGCTTTGTCTTGTTGCAATGTACACCCAAGATACAACTATAAGCAAAGTTTGAAAGGTCTAGTGTATACAGTTTGTGAGAAAATGTACTAAACGCAAAACCTTGAATGTTTGCCGCCGCCGCGCGGAAAAGCAACACCTGTCTCTTTTTTTCCTCGAAAAGGCGAGACAATAAACAACTGCATCTCTAGATATTGCCACTGAATGACATTTAAACAAATACACGCTGGAGCAAACTTTACAAATACTCATTTTTTCCCATTGCTATTGATTAGTATGCGCTACCTGAAGATACTGCCCTTAAGCAGATTTGAATTCCTTCCAAACTTGCTGCAAGTTTTTATCCAGATTTTATCCTCTCAAAAAGGACTTTTAACCATCGATCACTTTTTGGCTCCCCTTATCCTTGTTTTTAATATTTACTGCTTCTATTAACAGACACAGGGTGCGCAACTGCTCGAAGTTACCCGTGAGGGTGTGCAGCAGAATATAGAATGATATATCTTTTTCCAGAAGTGATAAATTTGTGTTATTCGGTTTTATAGTAAATAAAAATCTTTGGCCGAGTAAAAAGACGATAATAGAATCTGGTCTCAGCGAGTTGGCTTAATTAAACACCGAGATGGGTTATCCTAAATTAAACAATTTAATGCTCTGCTTCATCAAAGGTCACCAACCATGCTATAATACATAGAGGTCTGGTCTCATCGAGTTGGCTTATTTAAACACCTCGATGGAGCTACGCCCATCTCGAGCTGAAACAGACTCTATCTTTTTTGAATTGAAGTTGAATTGAAGTGGGATTTTAAGGCGCACCAACACTTTACAGGTTATATGGCGCCTAACAGGCATGAACATGCCAGGCTCTTCCATGTACATCGAGATAAAATATGGAAAATGGCCTAGAACCTAGCTCACCCTGACTGCAGAGTTGCTGCAAATTCTATCGTAAAAACTCCATTTACGCTGGAGCCACGTTTATTGTTTTTCTGCCACTGCTCTTAGATGTGAGCGAGATGGCGCCTGAAACAATGCAGGGGTCATGATGAAGACCTTTAATGAGCATGAACAAAAAAATGACAAATGAATATGAATGGGGGGGGTCCTACCCCTCTGCATGTGAACGGTGTGTTTGCAGTGGTTGTATTCTACCCGGCAACCACACTATCTTTTTTGTAGCATGGTGATTGGTGTACTAATAACACTGTGACGTCATAGCGACTGTATAATCCGGTAGTAGCCCCGCCCCTTTAGTTACACTAAATTAAACGATTTTAATGCTCTGGCATTCATCAAGGAAATGTTACGACCATGCTACAAGGAATTGATTTGAAAGTTTTCATATACTGAATCAGTTTGCATGCACGGTGCATGAAATATGTAGGGTGATATAAAGGATCACATTGTAAAATACCTCAATTTTTTCAATAAACTTGTTGAACATCTCGTAATTGTAATTGGGGTTTTAAGGGCATCAACACATGAAAAGGTATATGGCGCCTAAAAGGCATGAACATGCCAGGCTCATCTTCCATGTACATCGAGATAAAATAGGCAAATGGGCCTAGAACCTTCACCCTGAACTGCAGAGTTGCTGCAAATTCTATCGTAGAAACTCCATTTTACGCTAGAGCCACGTATTTGTTTTTTTCTGCCACTGCGTCTTTTGAGCGTGCGAGATAGCACCT